>JAZGTJ010002523.1:0-41683 GCA_036877575.1 Botia almorhae
ATCAGTACCGTTACCCCATTTGCATAAATCTTTTAGCAAACGGGGTTACAAAAGAATCCGAGCCGTATGTGAATAATCATCAGTCTTAATGAATTCCCCCTTAATATTGTATTGGTGAAGGTTTTGCTCTTTGTTCTCAATGTGACGCTGTCTGTATGTCTTACAGGTATATGGATTTTTTCCCCGTACCTTCGAATGCGAGCACAGACTTCCTGTTTGAGAAGAGCGCAAACTACTTTGACACTGAGATCGTCCCAAAGAGAGCAGCCGCTCTTTTACCGAGAGCCAAAATCATCACTATACTTATAAACCCCACAGACCGGGCATATTCCTGGTACCAGGTGTGTTTTTGTGTTGTGTGAGAGATGTGTCTTACACCTGGTATTAAGAACAGTTTCGGGTGGACAGTGCTAAATACAGATTCAAGTGAGGTCTAAAACGATTTGTGAAAACCTTTAAACAACGGCTTTCACTTTAATTAATTGCTGTTGAGTGTATTTGACGACTTTAGAACAGATTTATTAGCAAAAGTCCATCCGCAACAAGTTCGATGACTGGCCAGCTCTTTTTGGCTGGGAGATTAATGTAAACACGTGAATCGGATACAAGGCGTAAGTGTAAACAGGCAGGCCAAAAAATCAGATATGGACTTGGATATGAATCTGAGGATTAAGACTTGCAGTGTAAACGCAGCCTTAAACCACATTTGGAATCCGAAACGCACACGTTGCATTTGTTGTGTAAACACAAATGTGAAGGACCGCCTACTTACCTGTCAATCATCCACCGCAATAACACTTTTACCAATTATCCAAGACATTCCAGAAAATAACTGACAAATAATAAAACATGCATTCAGTTAACACAGGCACTCAACTAAAATATCAATGAGCGCCCTGCTTAAAACCTATAATTAGTGGTGAGATTACAATTTAAGAAATATTTGGGAGCAACAGCTTTCTTTTAAATTTTTTTATATTGTAATAAATGACGTATGTAGTGACCGAATTTGTCTCCACCGTGCAATTGTGATCAGATCACCAGAGATGTTAATACGAGGTGTAAACAAGGCCATAGAGACGCATCAAAGAGATCGTACAAATGTTTGATTTCACTGCTCTCTCTAGCATCAGAGGGCTCATCAGGACCCTGTGGCGCTAAACTACACATTTCATGAGGTGATCACGGCAGGTCCCTCATCGCCCGCCGCTCTGCTGTCGCTGCATCGCCGCTGCCTACAGCCCGGGACTTACAGCAGCCATCTGGAGCGCTGGTTACACTATTACCAGCCCAGTCAGGTGCATACAAAATACAAACACACAAACAAACGTACATGAACAACTAGCCTGGTTTCACAACTGATAACCTCGGCAGGTATGCATGTGCCTTACCTCCATTAATTGTTTTTACCTTAGCATATACTTAGTCTTTGTAGCATTCTGTCGAACACCATAGAGAATAACCCCACAGTCTTAAAATAAATGGGGAACGTGTTTATAGATGTTTTATACAGGTGTTTATATAGGTGTTTATAGTTTATAGATAGATACTTGACGTAAAGGCAAAACGCAGCAACTTGACATAAAGGCAAAAAAATGCTTTAAATATGCAACCATCATACTATTTTAAGTAAAACTACTAAAGTAAAACTAGTAAAGTACTAATGTGTAACTGAAGATGGACTCATGCCTTTTGCAAAGTTATGTCAACCAAGCAAACATGGTTTCTTTCGCTAGGTATCTGTGTTGTCCTCAAAGCAAGTTATATTTGTTACACTTCCCAAAAAATTTAAACTCACATTGCCTTGTGGCACCTTCCTAAACTGCTAACAAAGTGACATGTTCGGGACCATATGCTTTTTAAACAATGGATGATTGAGAATAAAATTTAAATGGTGTCGCTAGTGCACCAGTTTACTGCAGCTCTCTACAGTATAGCATCAGTTCTCTGTGTGTGTGATGTGTGTTCTCTTTGTGAGCAGCTGCTGATGGTGGACGGTGTACAGCTGCGCTCTGATCCAGCTCAGGTGATGGATGGTATCCAGAAGTTTCTGGGAGTCACACCGTACTATAACTACACTCAAGCTCTGATGTATGACTCCTTATTCCACACTCTCGTGCTCATGTATTTACAGAAATGCATATATTTTGAAGAATTATTTTTTAAAATGTTAATAACGACGTAATTAACCCAAAAATTATGTATTCACCTTGATGTTGTTATTTTTCACTAATCTTGACATCTTTGAGCTAATGAGACTTAGCAACAACTTAAAAGTGGATTGTTTTGAGGCTGTTTTTAAATGTTTTTTTTTTTTAAAGTTTATGGGTGTTTGGAACAGCATTAGTTTTAAAGGACGACCGGGGCTTTGAGTATTTCATCATGTTTTTGTGTATATATGTGTGTGTGTTTGTAGGTTTGATGACAGTAAAGGTTTCTGGTGTCAGAAAGTGGAGGCGGGCCGCACTCGCTGTCTGGGAAAAAGTAAAGGAAGGAAATATTCAGACATGAGCCCTGAGGTAAAACTCATTTGTAGGCCCTGATGCTGAGAAATATGTAGACGAGGTTAACATAACTAAAGACAAATACACATATTATTTAAACTAGAGAGTGAAGAAGTTTATTTCGTTCTGTGTAGCAAAATTTCTCCAGGGCAATGCCAGATCAGTGTGTTTTCAATGTGTTTGTCTGTATATTTAGTTGTGTGTAACCCACCATTTTTTTTATTTTTTAACTCTAGTCGAGGACGTTCCTGTCTGAGTATTACCGTGAGCAGAATGTGGAGTTGCTCAGGCTTTTGAAACGACTGGGGCAACCGCTGCCCATTTGGTTAAGAGATGAGCTGCATAATGCCAGTTGGAGTTGATGGGAGCCTACACGAGGGGAACCACCAGAGAACTGAGCTCCACATTGGAGAACTTAAGGCCTGAGTGCAGCAAGAGCAAGAACAGGGTAACTGACCCTCTTGCCCTTCATATGCCGCAAAGACTCTGAAAGACGGGCCAGTCACACTGTCAGTCCACACAAGATAAAGGCCAAGCTAGAGCCCTCAGAAATGGAGGTTCCTCAGTATGGGAACTTGTAGTGGACGTTTATGGAATCATGGAGATATGGAAATGGGAGATCCCTGTTTGGACAGTGTCATAAAGACTTTCATCAAATCAGTTGTTTACAGTCGGTTTCAAAATGCGAATACAGTTTCCTCGTAAGAGGGGTTGTCACACAGAATCTCCAGGACGTTTTGTGCAAAGTCTATGAAACAAATGGCAGAGAATTATTTAAATTTTATTTCTAAAAGTGTTTAACTCTGCCAAGCAGAGAAGTATTTAAGTATGTCTCATGAATTTTGCTACCTTTATACACAGTGGCATTTAAATTATTTCTGTTACAGAGGTCAGCAAACATTGTACAGCCCAAGCAGCTACAGAAAAGATTCCAGAATCATGTGTAGCTCGTCTTAATAGATTCTCTATTTAAATAAACTAGGCCAATGTCCAAGAAATATTAAACTTTATTTCAAGATAGCTGTATGGTTGTAAGATCAGTTTCAAAACCTAGTGAGCTCTGAAACAAAAGCCATTGCTAAAGGTAGGCAACATGATTATACCGGCTTTTGGTCAAATACTAAGGCAGCATCGCAAGTATTCTATCCTTCCCAGAATGCATTGTGATGAGCAGCCTGACCTTAGCATGCCTTCGAAGTCTGCTCACTCAGTTTAGGAACAGAGCTAATATTTGTGCAGTTTCAAAGCTTTTGTCTGTGCCAAACCAAACTGCACCTTGGGAGAAACAAACGTGTTGGCCAAAATCCATGTACGCAGCAGACCTTCATTGCCAGTGAGTGAATGTCCATTTTATGTGTAACTATTGGGTGAAAAAGTCTATGAATTTCACAATCATGTGACCTGATGTCATGTCTGGTGTTCATCTCGAGAAATAAAGGCACAGAATGGAGCTAAGGAATCTCGGTTCTTCTTATTTTGAAGTCATGTGAACTGGAAGGGACACTGTCTTATCTCTTTTCCTGCAGACTGCTTTATCAGATGGAAGAATGGGCAGAGTGTGGGGAGAGAGAGTTTGATTAATCATCGCACAAAAACAAGAGACTCGCCCTCCATTTTAGAGCTCTGGGGCCCTGTTGGTCAATTTCGAGAAACAAAGCTCTTAAGACTTGCTGGGGTCCACAGGGAGCCACTACAGACAGAACGACCTGTGCTTAAAGGTAGAGAAATAAATTGTGTCTGCAATCAGATGCAAATGGAGTTCAAACACAGTTGACAGCAACTACTGCTTGGATTATGATAAACTATAGGAGATAAGTATCGGCATGTTTCGCTAGCACCTTTTCACATCTGAATGGCTATAAAATCTGTAAATGTCCACATTCCATTTTCTTTTCTGTGAAGGAACAAAGTGTTTATGTACAAGAAACGTTTAGGGGTACAGAAAGGCTTTAGTTCATAGTACAGTAAATGTAGACATGTAAGGTACTTTGCATTTGTGTTTTTTGAAGTTAAGCACTATGGCGGTCCATTAAATTCACCATACCGTACTACACCACACTGTACGTATAGCTGTGAAAAACAGAATAATCAAGTAAATAAATATAGGGTGGGACCGGATTTAATCTGACAGGAAATTAGTAGGAAATTATTAGCTGATAAAAGGGGGCTTTCCATAACCAAGCTGCAGTTTGCAGCTGATAGTTCAAAAACACCACCAACACCCACTTATGTGGAGGCTGAAGATAATGCTGTTGTTATTTGCTGCTTTTGCCAAAACATTTGTTAACATGCATTAAATTACAGTACTCATAAAGGCTGTATTGCCTCCGACAGTAACCTAAAAGAACAAGCATTTGCTACTGGTTAACATTAATGTACATGACCCACACCCTAAATGACCTCAGCCAACAAGGGGTCAAATTTTGATGACAAATTACAGTGAAAGGTTTAAACACACACAAACGTCCAGGAACATGTTTAAAGGAAGGTCTATGTTGACCAAGAAAAAACAGAACGAGCTGCAGAAATGCTCTTTTTATTAAATACTTTTCCAGATCAAGTTTCAATAATAACAAAGCTATGATGAAGGCCTACTAACATTCAGACAAACACTTGATAGTTGTCATTTCATGATTTTATTAAATGTATGATCATGCAAAATCCAGCATCCATGTTTATATACGAAGCCCAATAGTATACCATTACAATGCAATAGATTTACTTGAGGGGAGCATACCAAGCAAAGGCTTTTGTTTTATATATATATATTTTTCACTATTTTCTAATTTTTTTTCCATTTTAAATATGGTATGTAACATAATTCCCAATGGAGTGGTTTTCATGTCAAGATGCAAATACTATGAGATTTGTTTCCTCTTTTTTTTATTAAGTAAACACACAACAGTGGAAAAAAAGATTTACCAAGAAAAGACGACATGCATATCCGCCAGTTTATTTAAACTGTGTGTTTGATTTCCTGTTACTGGACGGGTAGACCAGAAGAATTCTTTATCTATTCCGGCCCAATATTTAAACCAAGATTTCAGGGGGTGAATGTTTATTTCTCTAAATCTACACTAGTTAGTGTCTTCTTGTAGCCATCTCAGTCCTTTTCACTTTCATGGAGCTGAAGATGATGACCATGTACAGAAAAGAAACTCTTGGATGGATTTACAAAAAAAAATTTAAAAAATAAAGGACAGTGTAGTTCTAGTTTGGCCAGGCAAGGCAGCAGTTCCCCATAGCACAAAATAAAATCAAGGACAAAGAAAAAATAAACAGCATGAAAAATAGATTGCGAGACACAAAACAGATGTAATTAAAGCGTCACAATCTGATGACATCACTACATTATAGGACATTTTCATTGTGGTGATAAACGCGCACACACACTTACACACGTGCGGAGATACAGATCTGATATGTCACAAAGCCCAGCACACAACGAAGGGTGTGTGAACACTACATGTATTTACAGAACGAGAACTTTGTTGATACAAAAGACCGATGTGTGTTCTGTGGAGTGAGGACTACATCCTCAATTGTTTTCTACACTTCACAATATACTGCCTCTGAAACTAAATGCTATGAAAATCTAGTATATAAAGACAAAAACAGCATTGATGAACATTCCTGCAACTACGAACAAACTTAATGGATCAAATCGATCACTCACAAAAATCAAACCCTCACTTCTAACAGTTAAGTAACAGTAATATTAAAACGTTTAAATAGTCAGTGCCATAAAACGTATGCGTAACATAGTTTGTGGTCAAAACCAACAGATATAGCTCTGTGAGTTGTAATCGTACAAACATTAAAATGGTGATTTTTTTTTAAACAATGAAAGTATGGCAATTGGAAGCAAAGTGTTGACAGTTGAGTTCCCCACCTGCCCCTCATGACTGGATGAGCAAAGTGTATTTACAGAACACAAGCTTTTACACTCCCGTCACCAACATGAAGCGCAACATTGAGGACAGGGTGAGTTAGACACATCCAACATTACTAAACAACCGCACACTTTTACAATACAACTGTATGTGTGTGAGCATGAGTGAGTGTGTGTGTGTGTGATGGTACTGTGTGTGTTGAGAAGATTCACAACATTGGTCAAGCCCCATCCTCAACTACTAACATGAACTATTTTTATGCATTTTGTAAAAATGACTAGTCCTTTCTGACTAGTCATCTTAAAACCTATAAAATCTAGATGGGGTATCACGTAGTTTAAAGTTAAGTAAGTTTTGATCTCTCACACAATCATGCACACGTACACAGAGCGCGATCAGACACAAAATCTTTCCCTTAACCTGGATGGCAAGTGTTATCTCGTTTACCTCCTCTATATATCTCTGTATATCTTTACAGGTCTACTATTTAGATTAACTTAAAAATATTAGTCTTAAAAAAATCAAACTTAACAGAAAAATACTTGCAGTTACGTGAGTCCAAGACCAAAAGAAACAAAAATAAAGGAAAAATAAAGAGTTCCACAAACACAAGAGAATACTAATACCTGGGCCGTACAAACCTTCTCAGACCCTGGTTACATAAAGCAAAAACCAACACCAAACAGGAACATTCCTTAAAAAGACTAAAAACTACACTTTGGTTCTTTTTGATATGAAGAACTTCTTAACTACTTATCAGTGTCACTTAGACGACCGATTCCCTTAATTTTCTCACGATTTTATATCCCAAAATCTGCAAAGTGTACAAGATTCCGAGAATGACCGTGTAAACTTGAGCAGTTTTTGGGCATAAGTCCACCTCCCCCACCCTCCCAAATCCCCTGTCCTGTTTTACTTACATAAATGCTTTTCGAACTGAATTGTAGCCTCTGTTTCAGTATGTGATTTTTACAATATACAGTATATTTATGAATTTATAGATCAGTACATACAACACCTGAACATCTTTAACGGGCAAAAAAAAAGATGGTTCCATGGGAAAAGGACAAAACAGCACCCCCATGTGGGCGTCAGATACATGCACCGTCCCTTTGGCGGGGCCACAGCCGCGGCCAGCTCCCATTGGTCAAAGATTGGACAGGATAGGTAGTGTTGACAGTTGAACTGGATGTTGTTAAGAATTCCTCACTGGTGTGTCTGTAACTTTAAGAGCTGTCATCCAGCTGGCCTTCATGTGCCCGCCCGGCCACAAAGAAGAAACATTCCCATTATCTGGAGAATCCAGGCAAGCTGTGGGGGGAGAAGCAAAGAGGATTCTGGGTATTAAAAGGTGTACTGACAGTTTGTATGCTACTGTACATGGACATTGTGGTTCCTCTCATGCTTGATTTATGGGTTGGGGCAAAAAGGATGTTTACACCTACATGCTAACTGTGGTTGACGCTAAACAAGTTTATTATTGGTAATGACATCTATTACAATGATAAAACCTAGATTTAAAAAAAAAACTTAACTTAAATCAAAATAAAATAGAATAAAATACACCCCTACTGAACTTTGTCATTTAAAGGTAATTTAGAATTGTATCAAATTTCTTCAACTTAAAACGATTTTTAAAACGTTACCCTTATAATTATCGATATAGTTATCGATATTTGTTTTAATGAGACTTTATACCGTGTGTGTTTGACTGGTGTATTCTCACCTGTATCCTGTGCGGTTCACTGTAGTGGGGCAGCTGGTGCCCCTGAGCAGTGGAAGTGGACGTTAAGCCACTTGCTGTCGCGACGGTGCCACACGCGTGTCTCCTCTGATTGGCAGCTACGAGGGCGGCCCTGGCTGTCAATATACTGTGTCAGTCGAATGTATGCAATGCAGGCGGCATCTTCTCCGATGAGGTGAACATGAGGGTTCAGGATAGTGGTGTGCACAGGTTTGTTGTTCTTACTTAACACTGTAACCATGAAATACACACACGTCACATCTTAATCCAGATTACACAGAGATAATGCAGCAGCAGACAAGCCATGGGTGGAAAAGTGTTTATAATAAAAAACAAAACTCACAGTGCTCAAAATAAAACTTGTGGAAGTCCATCCCCTCCACCAGGTTTCCTAGAGCTTCAGGCTCAAAAGAGGTCAGACCAGGGTCACAGATTCTTCTAATAGTGGCATAAGAAAATAGGACTATAATAAAAGCTCTACTGATCAAAACATCTCCAACCATAAAGGTTATCTAGTTAATGAGTTCAACTAGTTTGGTTATGTAGTTTGACTTTCATTCCTCTGTGGAAAGTAACTCGGGGTCTGAAGCACCCTGACATTAATTAAATTAAATTTTTCGGGCAAACTTTGTCTTTAAAATTAAACCACTCCGCCACTCTGGACAGCTGTATTAGTTCACAAAATGTTTTGTTTTTATTGAATTTCTTAGCCTGTTTGTCCTGTGTTGTGTAGGTGTGACTCACGTATATGCTTCAAAGTCTCCATTGTTGACAGCTTCAATCAGCTGCTCTGTGATCTTTATAATCTCTTGCTTACGAGCTATTACAATCAGGACAGAACAGAGCGATGATGGAGTGATGATGAGGAGGAACAGGAAATGAAGGTAAAAAAGAAGAAAATAGAACAAAAGTTATTCACGTAGAACAGAATGCAGCACATTTACACCTTGTTTTACAGTAGTAAACTGCAAGAGCTTAAATGTATTATGGCCTATTTACACCAATAGTGATGCAAACAGCTGCACCAAAACACTTCACACCGAGCACAATGCAAATGCAAATTTTAAAAAAACCCACCTGCCAATACAGATGTGTAAAATATATGCACCTCTAGCATCACCAAATGGATTTGCTAAAATAACATTCCAGACACATGACTGAAAAGCTTGTATTCTTTTGGTCAATGAGTCTAAAATGGCTTTTGTAGAGAATATTGGCAACAAACATTTGCACTCAATGTAAATATGCATTTAAAATAAACATTTATTACAAAGCGACTAAATGCATAATACAGCAAGTGATAGTCTATTTCTGTCTATTTCTATTCATCGACTTCCCTTCCTGTTTACACCCTGTGTATGTGTGTTTCCTGGTCTACCCCACAAACTTACACTGACCTGCAGCCCCACCCACTGTAGGGAGACTAGTGGCCCTGTGGGCTCCAGCAAAGGGGCCCGACTGTGTACGTTCTAACTCTGGACATGAAGCATGTCCTGAACTGTTCCATGCCAAGCGTTTAACATCATGCACAGGAACGGCTGCCACAAACCCAGCAGAGGTGAATGAAACATGCAGAAAGAGAGAGGACCCATGAGCACAGTGACATGAAGTACAACTTTCATTCTCTCAAAATATCTCCGCAGGGTCTGACATGCAAAAGAATCTGATGTTTTTTTGTATCACTTGTAGCTTGAAGGAACAGTGAAAACTCATTTGAAAATTCTGACTATTTTATTTGTCATGTTGCTCTAACCCTGTAATAATTTTTCACAATTTGTAAGCAGCTCTTTTCTATGCAATTTAAGTACATGGAGATGTTATGAAGTGCCCAAAAGCCCATATAACATTTAAGTCTTTTGTAGCTATACAACTGATTTAAACGGAACAGATCTCCTTCATGCCTGTGGGCAGATGTCTTAACATCAATTTCCGAGCGACTTATACTGTTATTGTCCTATGGAATGCTAACAGAGCTGCGTCAACATTCGGCTGCAGTAAATGTCTCCATTTGGGTTCCAAAGGAGAGAGCAACATGAGACATGGCAGTAATTTTAAAGTACTCTTTTAATGCTTTTATAGCAATCATTAACTTCTGGTTACGTCTTGTTGTACTTCATAAACAATGTTACTGTGTACAAGAAGAGATGGGTTATACAGAAAAGGTAAAAAAAAGAAAAGGAAAATATTCAAATGAAAATATAAGATTTACAATGAAATACAATGAATAAGAAAATGTATTATTTTGATATGGGAAAGCGAGCAGGGGAAGGTGGAGAAAACTGCTGGAGATGTTGGCACATGTCAGACAACATGACCACATGTCGGCGTATTTGTTTTGTTTAATTGTTTGCTTTTGTTTCTTGCACTGTTGCTTCTTAAAAAAACAAACAAAAGTATCAGTCAACCACTACAATAACTTGTAGTAAAGAACATAAAAAAATCTTAAAATACAAAACAGCCATCTTAAAAACCAACAAAGACCAAAACTGATGGCCATAGTACGTGACACGCATTACATTCAATACATGACGCAACAACAACCAGCAAGAATACAAAAATCACAAATATAGGCCTAGTGATAGAAAACTCCATTAAAAGTCAAAGCATGTATGTGCAAAAATCTCAGATCCAGTAAAGCTCTGACGTGTGAAACCTCAAAGGAAAAAAGGTGAAGGTTCTGAACATTCATTCACATGTTTTGGAGAGGGCTGTACTGTAGGGAAAACCATGAGTAGAAGACAAACACATCTAAAATGTCAGCGTAGCTACCAAAGGGCTGTTTTAAAACGCAACGGAGGTCTGTAACAAGTACGGTTTGGTGACATGCAAAAAGGGCGAAAGAGTAACGGGGGTGAATGCATTTGTGAACGATATAGAAGGTATGACATACTGTTCTACACGAGAAACAAACGAGCCAAAGAGTCCAAACGATAGAAAGACTTGAGTTGTGAGGGGACAATAGGGTCTCGACTTTTTTGAGGGAAGTTGAAGGTACCCAGGTGGTACAAGAGAATCTTGACTTACTGGCTGGAGAACCCTGTGGTGAAGCCACCAGAGTGGGCAGCTCGTCCCCGGCACTGCACTGACTCATCACGGCACTGTCGCTGCTCGCCCCCTGCGCGCTCTCGGCTGGCACAGCCCCAAAACCACACGCCACCAGAAGAAAAACACACACATCTCTCATGTCCTTCACCAGCCGAAACACACCAAGACAAACACTACAACAACTCTGGCAGCATTTCATCATTAATAGACTGCTTAAACGACGACGCTAGATGAGATGTTTAAATGAACTGGTTGATTCATTTCTCAGTAAGACAAATGAAAGCAGTTTGGAGGAACAGAACTACAGATCCTGGATTTTACAGTTAGGTTATGGGTAATGGTGTGACGCAGGTCTGTATCTGAGAGTGCAGAAAAGCAGAGCCCATGTTTGTTGTGCTTGGACAACAGCAAGCTCGGAGATTGTATTTCAAGGCGCCAAGCCAATTTCCTGTCCTCGTCAGCTAGCCTCAGATTTGACCACAGAGGTAATGATCAGACTCTTTAGACTGCTATTGTCTGTCGAGGCTGGGAGTGAATAAGCAGAGGAAATTAATTTGAGTCATGACCGAAAACTGTATCAGCAAGAGTCCTTCAGGGAAAACGGTCCTGTTCACGACATGCTAATGATTATACAAGACACAGCAACAAACATCTAAGTCAGTGGGGTGGAAAAACACAAGACGCACACACAAGCACACACAAAATCTATGAGGAATCCTAGTAAGACACTGACACCAACTTCTCGAAAACATACACGTATCAGTTGTTTCTGTTAGTTTGAATGTAGCCGGAAATGTATTAAAATGACATTAATTTATGTTAGTCATCAGACAAATATTTCTTAAAGCGCTGTTCAGAAGGGAAAAGCCACTATAGTACTCGTGTCAGGTATTATCCCTCTCGCAATTATATACAACATGTTATAATCACACGACAGTCTTAAGTGAATGAGTTTGGTGATGCATGCATCCAAAGCACATGACCTTTGGTAACACTGACATCCAGACAACAGACACTCCCACCCAAATTAATAAAGTAACATCATATGTCAATAATTGTAACTCTAATGTCAACCCCAGCACCATCCACCTGACCCTCTCAATGCCCTTTAGCCATAATCCCACTCCTGTTTACATGACAGCGTGCGTTCTGCCTTTGCTTTTAAATCACAAAGCCTCGGGTGTGTCCGAAGGCTTAAGTCTCATTTTTCAATGTCGTGAGATGTTTACTGGTTTACCAAAAGCTTGTCGTTGCATTCAGACAGTTTAAAGTTTAAACCACAATGGCAGAAGTGAGGAATGGGATTACAGATATGAGAGCTGCAGTGTCACTGCTGCAGGCATGCAGAATAGAGGATGGAAGGTCTGTGTACCTCGCCTACCTTTCATATCCTCCTCTTCATTGGTGTTACAGCTCTCTGTGGAGCTCTGGTGAGAGAAACAGAGACACACAGAGACAACACACAAGACAAGCTAATGAGAAGCGGAGGAAACCTATTGTATGTAATAGCACGACCTCTAAAATCTGTTTCAGTTCGGTTTGAATTGAGTTTGGTTTGAGTTTGATTACATAACGATTTTCCACGCATTTCTATTTTTCAACAGTAGTGCAGGGACGGCTCTGTGCGGTTTCCAAATTCATAAATAAACACTCAAAATCACACTAAAACTTATCTGCAACTTATAATACATTGTACCCTCATCATGATTCCTTTACATTGTTATTCATTAAAATATGAATAATATGAATAATTTTCATGAATAAAATATCTTTATTCCCACCCCTAATGAGAATGGCCCCTTATCTAAGTGCTTCCTTTGAATGAACCAGGGCTTCCAAGATGCTCACCTTGGGTCCATCAGCAGGGTTGTGCACAACTGTAGTTTGTGGCTCCTGTAAATTTAACATGATTTCACAATATAATTAAAGTAGGTAAAACTCTCAACCACAACATGTTAAAACACAAATTCCCCCTTGGATCACACACGCATACAAACACACACAATTCTAGAGCTGCTGTCTGGACTAAGATGCAAAACAAGATCTCAAGAACAAATAAAGAATAATGATCTAAAAGACACCACACACTCCTTTACCGTATGTGGAAATGAACACAAGGGGTTATGATGAGCACTCGATGCATTCACAGTTCACTGCACATCAGCACAGCCACACGTTTGTGCACTTTAACTAAAGCCATGCGTCACAAGGCTCTAAAGATGCAGTCTTTCAAACTCCGCTAAAAAAAACGCTAAAAAATGTATAAAAATGTAAATGAATGCTAAAAAATGTATGAATGGTTATTCATACATACGCAGAAACGAGCATGGCGGTATTTTTAGAAATATACAGTTCTTGTATTAGATATGCAACTGCTTGATTTTAATTTCTTCTCAGATTAACTTTCAATAATTTTTCCCAAAGGTGATGCAAATTTGCATAAACGTAATCATCCAACTGCATCCTTAAAATGCTTGTATTATATCGGTGGCAAATGCAACATGTTTTTCCGTTGCCACATACAGTATGCTTTTAATAGCCTAACTGTCCATCAGCACTGCATTTCATTCAGCACTGCGAGTCATTTGGGGTCTCTGGAGAGGTCATGGGTTAACTTGTACTCTTAATAGATTGTTTTGGACATCCCAGGGTGCTCTTTGCTCTGCAATTTGGGCAGCCAAACAAGCAATGCCCATCTGAAATGTCGATCCACTTTCTCTCCCACAATCTACTGTAAACAATACTACAGTTTGTGATGTGGCCAATTAGCTGACAGCTTTATGTGTGGGATTTGCATCTTTACCATGATTGGTTTATGAACTCCAACTCCAAGTATCCTCACATTATAGATGCAAACCTTGCTTGTTTAGATACATTTATTTTGCTGTGTGTAGTGGCATAAAGTGAACTATATTTTGGCCTGTGTACTAGGTTTGGTGGCTCATATATATGTATATTAGTATATTTTACACAGCACTATAAATACCAATTGGAGGAAACTGAGAAGTACATGAGTGCATAAACCAACATTTTACAGACAAGAGCCAATTACTCCTAATGACATTTACACAAAAAACACAACTATATAAACCAGACATGCTTTAAAAGTCACAAGCATTAAACATTAAAGCATGAGGATTGAATGTCATTAAACGAATGACACTTAACGCACAGCAAACTATAGGTCTGATTTAAGTACTGAATACATGCAAACTCTGCTGTAAAATCATTTTAAACCAGCCTAAGCTGGTTTAGACTGGTCTAGCTAGTCTCCCAAAACATTAAAACACAAGCAGGAAGACTAGCTAAGACCAACAAATCTTAGGTAGGTTAAAACGGATTCAGCACAGAAACTGCTTGTTTCAAAACATGTTTTTGACATGCACCAATCGCTATGTAAACACATAAACATTTAATATGAAATTGTTCAAACGAATAAATTGGCTACAAAAAGTGTCGAATGTAAATGAGGTACCATTGGTGTAGAGGCGGCTGTGTTGCTTTCTGTCATGGCGTTCACCACAGCGCTCACTACACTGTTTTTAGTGTTGTTTGTCTGGGGCTGAAATACAGAGGACAAATACTGACAGAAACCTTTTCAGAGAGATGACATCACTAGGGAAATGATTGGCATTAGGCTCAGCCAATCATCCTGCGGTCAAATGACTGGAGGCTGATCAAGATTAAGTTGAAAGACACATCACTCAAAACAACTCACACACCATATGAATAATGTGCCAGAAGACGACATTAGTCATCCATCATTTGTACAGCTGCAAGACAATTTTGATATTTCCTAGAAAGCATCAAAGACAGGGCCTTTGTCCTAGAGCCCCAGACTTCAAAACCAGAGGCCTTGATCACTAATGGAAATCTTACAGTACCTCTTAGATTCCACCTGGTGTGCAGTTGTCAAAATCATTTTAATACAGTTTGAAAAACTAGATCCACTCACTCACTTATTAACAGCCTTAGAGCAAGAGCCTTCTAAAAGCAAACATTTTAGGCATTTTATTAAATGCCAGTTTAATAGCGAACTTACTCGCAGGTAGAACCGAGTATAATAGGAATAGGAAAATGCAGGAAAATAATAAAATCTGTGAAAGCTGAACTCTCAACCTCTGGAAAATATTAGGTATATAAGGCAACAAAGTTTTGAAAATGACGTTTTGGGGCCTACCTTGACGCCATCTGCCTTTTTGAGTAAACTTTTGCATGCTGTAGGACACAGAGAAACACTGAATTAAGACTCAGAGAGTGACTGACAAAAGTGACAGAAGGCTCACATAGCCTGATTTTTCAAAACAATTAATAAATTGCTGGCTTGCAATTCCATCATTCATTACAGTACAGGGCTCGGGAGAAAATGCTGACCTGCATCTTTTGTGACCGCAGGGAAATCTTTATAGATCTTTTCATGTCCATTTACACATTTTAAAAAGTCTCGAGAATAATTTGTAAATACATTTTGCAACACTAGAAAGATTTGCTCCATGAGAATGTTTAGCGAGGTTCAGTTTAAAGGGGTCACATCATGGGGAATGCAATATTCCTTGTTTAAAGAGAAAAACAAGATGTAATTTTAAAACTTTGAGTGAACAAAAATCATTTAGTGAAAGGAAGCTGTAAAAATGGCCCAGTCTGGCTTCTGAAACTGTCAGAACAATGAGAGACAGGGGAAGTGGGATACGTCCACTCTGCATATTCAAATGAAGAACAAGTGTGGGTAGCTGGCATGCTGGTTAGAGGCTTGTAACCAGGTCACTAGGTTCAATACCCAAAGCCACCAGGAAACAACTACTTGCCCTTGCGCAAGGCACCTTACCCCCGATTACCCTCCAGGAACCACAGTGCTGCTCACTGTGAACAAAAAATCTAAAACAAAAACAATTACCTCAGGGGATAAAGAATATAGAAATATATTATGATATGACCCCTTTAACATTAACTAATTGCTTGGAATAAATGTCACATTTCTGACCAACCCAAGTGCAGGCAAAGTAAATGAATTTGTTCTCCATTTGCCCATGCAGGCGTAATGAGGGAAACTCACGGCTAATGTATGCAATTGATTTTGATTTAAATGCAGCGGTTATTTCCCAGAGGCCACGTTTCAGAGGTCTTGAATCAGTGTAGGGGAAGTGGCTCTCGATACACTTCAGAGGGCCTCAGAGAATAATGAAACGCTTTGTGTGATACCATTACAGATCTATAAAATGGTACCCTGCTCGAGAACACAACTCAACACGCACCAGGATTCACATTTTGTATTCCGGTTAAGTGGCTTACCTTCCATAAACAAGGAAAAGGAAAATGGCAAGGTAAAGAGGAACAAATATCTATTTAGTAGCAAGGAGAAGCTAAAACATGGCAGGCATTGTTTGCATGACAGACCTGCTTTCATGCGTCACTGATCATGAGGTGAGAGGTGCTGATGGTGGATGCAAGTCACCATACAGTCAGCCATGCAGTGCCAACAGGTTTAAACCACACATCCCATAATGCAATGCACTGATGAGGGAGTCCTAAAGGTAGACCTCAACTCATTACCGTTCAACCGTCTTACATATCTAACTATGTCTCGTGAGATTTACAGACTGTTGGGCAGAAAGCTGAGCCAGCAGTCTTCTGTGATACTGCAGTGCTATCGAATGGATTCAGGCCCCCGGCTGAAGTTATACTGCTATTAATTCTGAGTGAAAGCCACAAACTATAAAAGAGGAAGAAATTCATTTTGAGACAAAGAGACAAAGTTATTTCAAAGATCAATATTTCAATTTGGATTAATAAATCGATTGCAATAAATACATTATGAAATCCTACCATTTTGCTTTAGTTTATAAAGTCCCAACAATTTAAATAACAGCAGTACAAAAATACATAAATTGGCAATGACATTTTAGTATTTAGATTATTAATAGCTTAAAATTCTTAGAATTACCCCCTTGGAATTTGTGCTCATATTTACTGAAAATATGCGTTAATATGAAATATGAATTAATCAAATTTTACCAAACAGACCATAAACACAATCTACTAAATGTAACTTAGTAGTAGTAATAACTTAGTAACTTAGTAATAACACTTACAGGCAATATGGTTCACATACTAACATGCCTTAATAGATTAATCTACTGGTGCTAAACTGGGTAATATAATAAAAGGCTTAAAAATGATAAATAAATAATGATGAAATATCATTATTGGCTAAACATCTTAACTATTCAGCTGGCAGCCTGAGTTTTACAATTAAAATGTTAAAAGACGTTCACTTACTAGCTATGGCTAAGAATTGCTTGGGAGCATTGAATAAATATCTCTGAAGAACATTAACAGGAATATTCCAGGTTAAATACAACTTGCGCTCTAATTAATAGGACCCATGGCCTGCATTTAATTAGCACAGAAAATGATTTGGACTCATCCCTCATTTTGTACAAAATGAATGATAAATGTGTGTACAGTTAAATTCATTTCTATGATAACTGACAGCAGGCCAATTCAAAAGAGAACTCAGTAGTAGCTTACATTTTAAATTACCTTATGTTGTATTCAACATCCAAATATTCAAAAGCAATCATCAACACAACAAATATGCACAATGTTCACCGTACATGCACTATTTACCACAGAAATTGTACTCGTATAGTTTCTTGTATAGTCTTAAAATATAAACATTTTAACAGCTTCAGCATATAACAAACTTCTTGTTTGATGGTTTCCATAATCCTGAGGGACGTGAGCAGATGTTGTAGTTTCACTTAATTGTTCTCCTTTGACCACTATGAATATAATCAAGTATTCTCAGATGCTAACAGCTGTTAACACAGCTTGTTGAAGACGGCAGCTGGTTGACGTTCGCTTGACATAACTGACAGCTGTCCGAGCTTTTGGTAAGAGTAGAACAATAACAGTTAGAACAACATGACACCAGCACCTACAATACAACTGGGCCCTCCATGAGGGTCTAGACGCAGTGATCTCATCTTCATTTCTCCTGACTCAGACACTGTCAACAGTGTTGTCCATCTGCCCTCAAGGGGGCCTCGTTCCCCGCAGACCACCTGGCGCTCTCCGAGCCCACGCGCCAGTTTTATCAGGTCTGACGACTGGCAGCAAGCCAACCCCGCTCCTGCCCGTCCGTGTGGTTAAACCCCTGCGCTTTCGGCAACAGGGGAGGGAGAAGTTGGAAGGAAAGTGGAAGGGCAATGGTGGCTTGGCTGAGCTGCACAGGTCTGCTTTAGTTAATGATAAAGAACCGAGCTCTAAGAACCTTAGAAGTATCAGCCTCCATCCCACCAAACCTAATTACGCTGCCTTAGTTGGAGAGCACCAAAGTGGGCTGAGGACAGACACGTGACCAGGGTCCTATATCTTCAGCTAAAGCAGACTTTTCTTAAATGCTATTCAACCCAGTAGCAAATAACACCAGTAAGCTGATCAGCAGGGAAGGAGAAAGCCAAAAAGGGCAGAAGCAATTTAATCGAGAGGGAAAGAGCAAGAGAAGAGAGAAAAATAAGTCTAATCAAAGGAGGAGTGACATTTGCATTTTTCTACTCCATGCAGACGGTAATGCATGCCGGCTGATGGTGGGTCTCGCCGTGGAAATCGTTAACATGAATGCGATGCAGCAGTATTGATCAGAATGTTTCGCCTAGAGCTTTTGTGTAAACGGATGTCAGGACAGTTAGAAGATGAAAAAAACCTTTGATTAGAAGGAAAAAATCTATGCCATAAATCCTGGTGAAAGTTGAAGAAATGCTAAGACGCTTTGTATTCCACGTCAATTATCCTGCATTAGCATTTGTGTGAAAATTAGCATTTTCAAAAACTGCTGACAAAATCTGAGACAAAATCAGAAGAGGATAATGGATAACTAACTAAACCTGTGTGTGCTGGATAAAAGATAGCTTGATGTTTGTTAAAAGTTACATGATCGTGTAAAAGCAAAGCGTCAATAAAGACATAAACGCATGCTGTTCCATAAACTCTTACAGACACATCGATTCAGTATGTGACGTATATGTGAGAGATGGAAATTCAGCAGGTCGCAATTCTCCTCAACGTAAGAACGTTGTCTACAAAACTATATAGCAAAGGTTGTTTATGAGAGTGAAGCTAAAGGTAAACCAAATCATTATGCAGGTGATGGGAGAACAGGCAGGCTTTCCATTGGTTGCATGCTGATTGGACAGAGCAGAGGGAGGGTGGGGTTTTAAGGCAGTGTGAAGAGGGGCTCCCTTGGTCCCCCCCTGGTGGTGAGGTGAGTAGATGCACTCTCACATACCTTCCTGTGCAAGTGCGGCAGTGCTTGTGGTGGGAGCAGCAGGGCTGGTATGCTGCCGACCCACTATTGGACAGAGAGGCGTTGAGTTGGGAGAAGGTATGGAATTGTTTTCAAACCCTACTGAACATGTTACCCCTACTCTTTAGATCAAGGAGGTCCAATTCTGCTTGTGGAGGGCAACTGTCCTGCAGCGTTTAGCTCCAACCCATCTGTGTTTCAACACACCTGTCTGCCATTTTCAACACCTGGATTAGCTGGTTCAGGTGTGTGACTAGGACTGAAACCAGACTCTGCAGTAAGGCTGCTTTCCAAAAACAGGATTGGATACTTCTGGTCCAGAATATCTAATCTATGTCTAAACACAAGCTATACTTCTGCAACCTGTTGCAGCAAATACAAAACCTGCACCAATAACAAATAGCTAAACATTTCTATTTTCATATTCTCCTTTCAGCTAGAATAAAAAGACCCAATTGCTAAAAAAACAATACGTTTTTTGATATTTGTTCAGTGTGTTACCTTAAACTTCAGACAAAAACCTTGAAAGAGCAAATAAATCTCAAGACAGAGACCTAAATACCCTCATCTGTACTTGTAGAAAAGAAGTCCCAAAACTTTTTAAACTCAAATATTGCAGTCGAAAGCTTTATATCCCAAGTGGATTTTTGCTCAATTTAATTACTGATTCAGCCCTACAGAGTTTTATATAAATAAAAAGTGGAACAAAACTCCAAGAGGTGGACCAGGTTCATCCATGACTTTGCACTTTCCTATGTGAGCCCAAAAGAACGAGACAACTCACCTGAGAAGTTTCTAGAAACCAGCATCGTGGTCAGAATGGCTCCCTAAAAGAACACGGAAAAACAGAATCCTTAATCCATGGCAACAAGACATTTTAAGCACCAATTATCAGAGGAAAGAAGACTGAAGGCAGATGTTTAAGGGCTGTTCAACCTCATGCTTTACCTTAAGTTTTCTGCGGGCATTGAACTTGCGCAGGCACTCCACCGTCTCTTGACGATGCATCATGGACGCCACCGTGGACCGTTGCTGAAAAATAACCATTGTGGAGAACAATTTAGCTCATTACCATTGTTCAGGTATTCGAAGCCATGCAAGGGCATTAAACATTTTGACCTGATTTGTGGTTTCCATTTCTTGAAACCTTCATCTAAAATAAAAATCCTGTCATCTCCGGTAACAAGGAACATTCTCAGAACATTAGCTAACACTGCCTAAAAATACCCAGATATCAAAAAAGTTCTCACTGTAACATTAGTACAACTTTTTTAACAATATATAATTTCAAATAAAAAAAGTTTAAAAAATGTAACAGAATAAAACAATTTTAAGTAAAATTTTAGTAACAAAGCAATAACAGTTAGTCTTAACTGGACGCTTTGAATGTTCCTGAACGTTTTTTAAATAACATTTTTATAGTTTTTGTTACTTAATGGGACACTACAAAAATATCTTTTCAACCTTTAATTGTTACCTGGGATCGTTTTCTTACTCTCATTTAAAATAAATATGATTTTGTTTCTTGATTATAATGATTATCACTTTGGGGTGAACTACCCCTTTAAACTTCAAAGGAGTTCAGAGATTTTTAAACAGATATTTGCTGGATTGCATATCGTTGGCAAAGATACTCACGCAGACCCATGGGTGCTTGAGGGCCTGCTCTGCTGTGATCCTCTTGGCAGGGTTGATGGTCAGCATTTGGTTGATGAGGTTCTTGGCCTCGGGGGTGACCGTATCCCACTCCGGAGATGGAAACTGTAGGGTACAGCAATTGAAAAACACAAGCATGCATTAGATATGTGATCTATATGCGTGAGAATGCCTAGAGCGCGTTTCTCACTGTGAGATGTACCAACATGCATGCAGAGCAATCTGTGCTGTAGCCGAATGAAATTAAACGTATCACAAGCATACAGGATTTAATGAGTCACGGCAGAGAATCCCTCCTGCTCTACACGTGTCACTTCCACATTTCACACCTCACGGTTTCATTGCAGCCCATAACTAGAGAAGATTGCAGTTGTAATTAGCTAATAAAAAGTCGTGTCTGTATCTGTGTGGGATCCGTGTCGTACCACCTCTTTCATACCGGGGGATCTTCAGCGTGGCCATTGCGAATCATTTGTTTGTTCCAAGAAAATCCTGGGCAGGTTCCAGGAAGTATAATTTGTTTGTGCTTCATGCTGTATTGCATCAGCTACAACAGGCATGTGGATAGTACTTAGAAACACTGTAGGTGTCCGTTAGCCCTTACACATGCTAATTTAGCTGTGCTTTTGACCTAGGGCACCATTATTGCATGTCTAAGGCGGGGCTTGCTATGCACTGCTTTAGCAAAGGCGGTCAGTCAGGACAAAGGGCAAGGCATCCACATCTGAGCACGTCCAGTGTTGTACCAAAAGTTCTCTGTGAAATTTTGACCATGTGGTTTCTGATTGGTTAATACACTAGGGAGGCTGCAGCCTACTCAGTTCCTATCAGTAAAAACCTCCTCCACCCTCAATCCTAATCCTAACCATAGAAAGAAAAAGGGGAATCGTAATCTAACAGGGAGTCAGATTTTGATACAACACAGAGAAGCGCAGCAATTAAAGCAGTAACAGCAATTCAAACTTTTTGACATATCGCCCATGCCTAAGGTGAACAGGAATGGCCTGTTCATCACTTTAAGACCAACAAAACCCCTTTCCATCAAACAGCATAAAAGTACCTTCACTTTACTTTCACAACATGACTGTGAGAGTTACATAATTTCTTCCATTTTATTTTCCACACAAATGTTTATAAATTTAACACCTCCCACACTGTGATGCCACATATGGGTGAACCTGTGATGACGACTACGCAAACCGATTCACTGATGCAACTGAATAATTTAGAAAATGAGACACCCACAATCAAGTACACACATTCTGGGACAAGTCGCTGTTTCTAAACAGTGACCATCTCTCTGCAATGCGTCAGAGAGAGCATGACATAATCAATAATACCAGCGGAACCTCTAAAACGCAACAAATCTTAAATTAACTGGGCAGTTCAACCACATCGAGCATCTCAGAAACACTGTGACATCTGCTGTCAATCAAAACTTTTTGCAACAGATGGATGAATCAAAATGACAGAGGAATGAAAAATGTTATTCCAATGGTAAAAACCAATGGGAAGGCAGCTCTCGGGTGAGCTAAAAATTGTTTATAATTAAAGTAGTTTATAAATTATTTAAAATTAATGAAATGTTTTTACAGGAATAAATCACAAAATCAAATTATGAAATGCATGTACATGTTTTAATTGAACTTGTTAAAAATCTGTTTTGCTCAAAATCTATTTTGTTATAAAAATCTAGATTAAAAAACATTTCTCCAAGTGGATTTGCGATTTTTGACTGGCGCTGCATGTCTTTAATTCCGAGTGACTTCACAGGAAGTGTTAACGGTATCCTGCTGGGAAATTCCAGTGATTTTCTGGAAGGATGCAGAGACCTTGTGATGTGGTCCTAAAATTAAAAAAGCCTCACTAGACTGGTTTATGAAACATCTTGATGTGCTTACTGAGACTGGACTAATTAAAACCATCCAAAAATATGATTTTAAAGAAAGTGAGGCAGCAAAAAATGAAGCAAATTGGAAACAAATGCAGCCAAAAGAAATGTGGAGGGCAGACAGAGTTTCACACGACTTGTGACTGTCCCAGTTAATAAACAATCGGATTGGGGAGGTTTGGAGTGGTTGACCAAAGTCAAGACAGCCAGAGATAGACAGCTGTACTTACATCATAAGCCCCTGCCTTGATCTGCTGGTATAACTTGTGCTGATCTTCATCCCAAAATGGAGGGTAACCCACTAGTAGAATATACAGGATGACACCTGCAGATAAAGGCAAGACAGAAAGAGACTAATCAGTATCAAATCTATTATAGTGTTATCGCTAAAAACAAGTAGAGGTATATATTCGCTTTTGACATCTAAACCAAAACAGCAGCTTGGTTCTTACAATATAAGAGATATAATGTCTCTCATAAGGCCTGTTTACACATCTTGGTTCTGCCACATGTAAGCAGTAAAACTGCAGCACTGTATGTCGCACTTTCACCCTGACAGCATTTTGATGCGTTACCACCCTAAGTATTGAGTACTTTAATAATGGCCCTAAATTATAAAATGATTAATGGTAGTGGGCCATTATTAATGATTTAAAACTGGATTGTCATGAAATATAATTTATAAAAGGAGAGGGACAATAAACTGATGCAGAACCCATGGTTGCAAAGTTTGGATTTCACACGGGTTAAAGGTTTGAAATATTGCATGAGTTCAATTTGACTGAAATGCTAGAATTTAAATATTAGATCATATTGTGTGCAATGCATAACAGTGATTGTAAAATATGTATGTTATATATGGCAGGGGCATACTTTGAGTTTTGGTATTGGGGCTAGAGTCATTGGGCTAATTGGGTTACTTTTGACTGGTGATTGGGCTGGTTTTGTCACGCAGACCCGACAACCCTGGCAGAACCCAAACAGCAAGACTGTAAACTGTGTAAATTGTCATGATTCAGCCAGACTTAAATAGAAAGTGCTGTTTGCGTGTCTTGTCACTGCACACGTATCTCACATTGAGTCAACAGACGTCCCTGTTTGCCATTATTTTATGCTGCTTCACACGAGCATGTTTTTGCAAAAGATAAATAGGTTTATGATGCATTTTCACCTTAAATTTTGCCGAGTTCAGCATGCAACACAGCAAAAATAGATTCCGCACCGGAACTCTACTATGCGACAATTCTGCGAGTACTACACCCTGTTCATATGGAACGCAGACATGAAGATGCTACAGATGCAAGACGTGGCCTAATGCTTTGAAACTCTCCTACGGACTCACCACAGGCCCAGATGTCTACAGGCTTGCCATAGGGATCCTTCCTCAAGACCTCTGGAGAGAGATAGCCAGGTGTGCCTGCAAAACCTGTGACAATAGCAAACAGAACGTGAACAGTGAATGAAAACTGTAGACCCCTTTAGGTAATGTAATTTATCTAATAGTACAAGTATCAGCCATTGACTACACACAGTCTGTTCACTGACCTTCTGATTAATTTATCAGCCAAGCTCTAATTTGATTGGCTGTCATTATGCAACTTCCATGAATCAGTGTACACATGAGTTTACAAAGGTGTGCCATTATTTAATCTTTTTCATAATGGCCTATTATTGTGATATTTTAAATAAAGGCCCCAAACAGCACACAAACAGTTGGTTGGTTGTTTTTTAAGTGAGTCAAGCAATTCTTCTGTTTAAATGGGTGGTTACTGGCCACAGCAAGCTGCCACGTGAAACATTCTATTCACAATCATTCACAATATAAAATGCTAATAATTCCAAAATTCCAAATGGAATGGAATTCCAAATTCCATTCAAAGACAAAATGGCAGCAGGCCAAGATGGCTGCTTCTTTCGGATACAACACTGGCATGACTCAAGAGGTCTCCGTGCCGGAAATAGGCAGGTTTTATACAGCTGGTGGGATTTGGGAGACCACTGTGGTAACATAAATCTGGTTATTTAACACATACACATGGATTTACCAAAATAATTTTACCAACAATGCAAAGCTTAGCATACTTTTGTTACTAAAACAGTAGCTTTCTCAGGAATATCAACTGCAACGGCAGCAGAATGAACTAGCTACCAGCAGGGGGCCACAGGGCCCTTGAGAATCCTGCCTGATGCTCTCTTGAGTGAATCTCATCCATGAAGCTGAAGCCTCTTTCACGTACTGAGAGGCATGATGTGTGACAGCTAAACATGAAATGGGTTCAAATTGGCATTTAGCACATCCAGCAAATAAGCCTTTGCAGTCATTCCAATCCATTTCAGACCAGAGGTAATGGGGCAGAAAATGTCAGAACATCATTTCGAGATAAACTGAAAGAACATTTCAAGGAATCAACAGAGTTCTGTGTGTGTGTGTGTGTGTGTAAAGCAAATATGTGAAAAGATCTTAAAAATACAGCATATCCTCCAAAAAATTACTTTTCAGGAGAATAAAAATCCCTCAGACTTACATTGAAGAAGGAAATTGAACCATATCTAAGGACCAGAATATCACTGAGGCTTAGTAACTCTGTAGCGACTACCCAGAATTCCCTAGCAAACATCTAGAACACCCTAGCAACAGTAAAAACCACTCCTTAGGAACCAAACAGTGACGCCCATGGTAACCACCCACAACACCCTTGAAACACGTTTCAAACAGACACTACATATTTAATGTAAATGTTTGCATGTGTGAGTATAAAAGGAAACGAGGGTCATGTTTACCAAACCAGGCCTGTTGGTCACCCTGCACCTCGATGGCCAGCCCAAAATCAGCCAGTTTCACGGCTGCTCCTTTCATCTTACTGGCCAACAGCAAGTTCTCAGGCTGTGAAGAAAACCAGAGGAAACTTTAACACATTTTTCCCGCCCACAGACATTTCAAACATGTTCGGACGATTCTTCAGTGACCTCTGCCCTGTTATTCTGTGATGCTATGAAAGCCGTGACAGTTTACTGGTGTTGATGTTAAATCTAATGTGACAGTCACACTGACAGTGACGAAGTGTCTGGACATCATTTATTTTCTGTGAACTGTCACATTTTCAGTGAAATATGGGCTTATGTAGCTACACGACGAAGTTGAGAAGTTTCACTTCATGCAAATGAGTAGCCAGCAGCCGCACAATGTGGCGACTACTAACAGTAATAAAGACCCTAAATGGCATATTTGGCATATAATGGTCATATTTCAACCCAAAGAAAGATCATTTGCTTAAAGTAAAATGAATTCTATATTTAGGATCATTAGGTTTATTTGCATTCTGGCATTATTTATAAATTATTCTCATTGAGAAATGTATTACAGGGTTTGTATGACAGTTATATAATGATTTTTTAAAACTTTTAGAACTTCATTTTAAATAATATCTTTTACATTTTGCAATAATGATAACTGAGGAGGAAAATGTGTTTAAATTATGCAGAAACATTAATAGTCCTAAAAAAAAGTCTAATTTGTCATACACAAAATGTCATTTATTTTTCTTTTTGTTTTGGAGAGTTTGAACAGTTGCGTGTTCTTGACAGGTTTCATGAGATACACCCAGAATTACTGTAGCTAACAACAGGCAAAATGGAGATAAAGGAATAAAGGTGATTGTGAGCGATTTCCTGGTTCCATTTGATTTGCCTCTGCCCACATAAAATTATTTAAGTACAGAAAACAAAGCTGTTGCATTACAATAAGCTTAATTCATACACTGACACTCATTCACAGGTCCAATAACATTAGGGCAACCAGCAGTGGGAACGCTGCTGGTTGACAGCCATCATGACCTCCAGCAATAAAATCACTGTCAGTGTGAGCAACTATTAAAGAGAAGCACATCACCAGCTTTGCAACAGTGAGGATGAAAAAGTGGTTATACTGGAAAATTATACTGGAAAAACCCGCTTAGCAGAATAAGACAGAGTGTGTGGGTTAAAGAGTTCTCCAAGAGTAACTGAGTTCACACATCACGGCATGGCAATAGCACATCTGTTACGCAAATATTAAGGTAAATTTACTGTAAGGATAGGCCAGCATGGTCATCTAGTTTGCTAGTATTTCATCATTGCCCAGGAACCTGCATTATATCCTAACCCAACTTTCTCACTAATATATGGGCTGGAAAAGTTAAATTGTCCCACCCTCTCGAATCCAGAATTCAATATGCTTTATTTATTAGGTGCCGCATATATATCTTTCCCATGTTTAGAGTGCATCCGCATAGCTTAACATTCAAGCGCAGCATTTAAATTGATCTGTTATCAGAATGCTGGGTAATTTATGCCCATAGGTGTGAATCTCTCATTCGCCCTGATTAAACGCACTGACTACAAATGAGAAACAGTGAGAGGCGCGGTGCCCCCTCCCACAACCCCTCCGTCTCTCAGGCAATACCAGCAACAGTTGTCATATCACGTTCTTTGCTATGGCAACCAGCCTGGGCATATTTCTGCTGCTTAGCATTGGGCTCACATACACATGAGGGTGGGCTGTGTATGTAGCTAATGCACAATCAGAGGACATGATAAATCTGTGTGTGTGTTTTTTAAGGGGCTAACAATGCCATGACAACACATACATGCACTCATTAAATTAACATACAGTGCATAATGCAAAGTGTGTGTGCATTAAAAAAGATTTTTGTGTTTTCCAGTATATATCATGATATTCACGTATTTGCTTTGAAATTGCTTACAACAGTCATTTAAAATGGAGTGTAATCAAATTTTAATTTTAATGTCTACAGTAGGTTGGACAAAAAAAAAGATCACAGATATCTGCCCAGATAGATATCTGTCAGTTGTCTTATTGTATATGCGGGTGTGTATCTGTATGTGTGTGTGTCTGTGAGTTTTGCGGGACAGGGCAGGGTATCGACATGGAAACCCTCAGAGACAGCCTGGTTGCCATGAGCAAGGTTGTCGTGGCGACAGGCTCTCTCTCACCTTAAGGTCTCTGTGCACAATGTCATGCTGGTGAATATGATTGACACTCTCCAGGATCTGGTTGATGCACTGGCTGAAAAATAAACAGAGAATAATACATAAATGAAAAATCACATGAATCTTTCAACTATGTTTCTTTTTGCAGACCTTAGACAGCGATCAGTTCCTTATTATTCCCTTGCCCTGTCCCAAACCATCTCTTAGTCAATAAATATGCAATTTCTTCATTTGCAATCTCTAAAGGATTGGTTCGTCCAAAACAGCCATAATGTGGCTAGTCATAAGTTAGTCATAAGGTTTGAGACATAAACTTCCTTAATAATATGCTAAATAAAAGCTGGAAAGTATTTACCCCAATGCAACATGATGCAAAACTAAGATATTAAAAGTATTATCTTCATTGTGCCTATGCGGTGAAAATAACTTCAGAGATTGAATTTTATTCAAAAAGAAAAGCTGATTTCCCAAATCATTTCCCATATGAAAACAACACACAGAATGCACCGACAGTTTCATAGATATTTACAACCACGTTGAAAAGAAAAACTGTAAGGCTTTCATTTCAACCCCTTAATGAAAATAAACCCTTGAAATTGATTACAGTACAGTTAATCAAACAGCCTCCACTGGACAATTAAATTAGGCAATTAAATTAACCACTGCGACTGGATGATTGATGTCACATATTACGCTCATACTGTTGCTACTTTAGCAGACACCGTTGGGGTCGCAGGGTATGCGTCAAGTGACAGGGGCACATAAAGTGAGCTGAGCAAGGGATTCTGGGATAGCTGGAGTGGGCGTCACTGTTGCTAAAGCACCTCACTCACAAACAGGTACACACACATGTGTTATCTCATCCCCCGTAATGCTTTAATCCTATAACAGAATGTTGAAGGAGAGGCCTAACCAGGACAGCTGAGAGAGAAAGAGAGAGGGAGGGGGGGGTACTGTGAGAACACTGTGCCTTAGATACTCAATACTTAACTCTTTAATGGTTAAAAAATGTTTGGTGAAATTGCGTGTGACTTTCTTAGTGCCCTAAATCTTTATTGAATTTGCTCTGGGTAAATGTCACATATGGTTTACAATGGATTTCCATCTCTCCACAACTGACCAGGCTTCAGCAAAACAGATGGATAACTTAATAATGGCTATATAGTAGATTAAATTAAACTGGAACTTGAGAAGTGTAGCAGGGATCAACATTATGCTTTTCCAGGTATTTTTTTCCGAACTAGTCAAACTGTTCCGAACGCTTAAGTCACTTTTCCCAAAATGGTATGAAGTCAATCATATTCTGATCTTAAACCTTTGCTCATTTTGGAGTACAGTACATGCATGTGTTAGGAAAGCTCTTAATGGATACAGTAAGTAGGAAAAGCGTAGTTTTCATGATTTCTTTCTGCCCCTTTTGCAATGTAAAGATTGATGTTGTTATCTGATCTGAAAACGTATTCTAAGGTTCCCTTGTCCAATTTTTTGCTGTGGTTTTGTCAGATAAGCGTTAATTTTGAACCCTGTGTAGACTCAGGAACAAGAGAGTGAGACAGAGAGAGAGAAAACAGGAGATAAGAAAACCAGAATAAAAAAGAAAAAATGTTGATATACTAACATTACAAAAAGGACACAGAGGCTCTTTGCCCAAATTTGGTTACATTTTAAGCACAGCATTCCATTTTTAGGGCAGAATAAATTCCATTGGACACAAAAGACCTGTCTCTCTCTCTCTCTCTCTCTCTTACAAACATACACAAACACAGACAGTTGATCTCTATCTAGAATTCACTCTTGTCCCCCATTTTCCCACTCACCTTCTTTCTACATTCACACTTTATCTTTTTTACAGACGGTCTGTCTTTACCTCTGTAATATCACAGTCTAACTGTGGCCATCAAGCATGTTCTTGTAAACTAAATTTACCATGAACTCCCACACGAGTGCTTAAAAACACAGTCTGGTCTAGTGTGTGTTGATACCTGGAGCTTTAACAGAGAGACCCAAAGACTTTGACACTCACTGCTGTAGGAATAATGTGTCATTTCTGTGCCATTATCATCTCTAAATAAAATGATGGCTATTTAATGACTCTTTTCAAACAGGTTTCTTTAACACCTCCCTCATCTGCTTTTGGATTTTCCAAATAGATCCTGCACCAGTCAAACATTACTGGGTTCCTATATAAAAAGAGAGAGGAGAGAGACCCACACACACACACAAAGGGGGCAGGCCAATGGAGGACAAATGGATGTGTTTTGTGTGGCACCTGTTGATTGCCAGTTCTGGCAAACTCCACCATCATTAAAGGCTCTCATTTTTCTACACAAAAGAGATCCACCATCCCTCCCTGTGCTTTCGAACCAGAAGCGTACATGTGTGTGTGCGCGTGTGACCTGCTCACTGCAGGCTGCAGCACAGTAACCACAGCAACAGTAAATTGGAGGGCCCACCTTGCGTCAGCTTCACTGTAATACTCTCTGGCGACGATATCCTCGAACAACTCCCCCCCAGTCACACTGCGGAAAGAGAGAGAGAGAAAACACAGCTAAACAAGGGAAGAGAGAGCAGAGACTATGCTGGGTTCTGGGCTAATTTGGACAGCAGTGGGAGGCAAAGGCGACATTTTACACTTGCATAAACAGGATCACGAATGCACGACACAGTAAAACACGCGTGGGGTAATTATGCTTGCAGAATTTCACTCTGAGGTACATAGATGCTTTAAATGTATTGGCCTCTATACATACTGGACGATAATGTACAGAACCTTACCTAACAAAAATTGCTTTGGTTTACTATAGTAAAAAATGCCGTAGTTACTATGTTTATTATTGCTGCTTTATGAAATGTTGGTAGCCACGCCCCCAAACTCACACCATTGGTTATGTCTGACCTAGTGTATCAAACAGATTGTTCCAATCACTTGTAATTCCTCTGTGATGTAACGGTCGCTCTCTGTTAAGCCACACCCACCGTTGTTATTACTCTTTCAAGCGTTCCTATAAATTTGTTCATTGCTCCATTTTCATTTTGTGACATCATTATGCAATCTAAATGTGAATTTTTACATCACCCCCCCCAACAATTACCATGGCAAATATGCAAGAGGGTTTGCAGTTACATGCAGTTACATGCACTGAGCTGTATGTAACAGATATATACTTAATAACAAGTACATAACATTAGCAACTTAGCCTCTGTTCCAAATAAACTGAGTTCCACAATGACGGCTGGAAAACTCAAAGAGCAGCTACTCTGGTTATAACCAGAACACAATCACAAAAAACACCAACTCTGACAGCATTAAATCGCATTTACTGCCACACAGAAAGGTTTACCCATCAATTTTTCCTGGCAGATCGCATCAAACTGAAGGATATATTTTTGACACCTGAGACAGCGAACGTGGTGTTTCTGTCTAACACATTTGAACTGCATTTATCTGCCTGCAGGGATTCTGAAATGATTCATTGCAATAAAATGTATCAGGTTTTAAAACTAAAAATGAATTCCCTTTAATTCCCATAATATTCCAACTTAAAATATTAAAAAGATTTCTCAGCTTTACAAACCTACTCTAGGACACCTGCTTTTGAACAAATTTAAAAAGAGCATCACATGTACCCTTCAAGAAGACAAGAAGAAAGCAAATTCCAAAATGCAGTGCAACAAGATCAGTGAAAAAATTCACAAGGCTCCATGAGATTCCATTTCTGATAGGCATGCATGTAGGCAGCATGTGAGCTCACTAGTTTTGGAACACAGCCGATATCATTACCATGTCTGGTATTACAATACAGCACTGTTGAGTCACTGATCGTGACATCAGTACTGATGGTGTATGTGTGTGCACTGGTATATGTGGTTTACAATGACACAAATGTGTAATATGACGTGCATAACAATGTAAACATGAAGCACACTTTCTGTGTTCTCAAAAAACAAATAGCTTAAAAAAACATACTAAATGGTGTCTTTATTTTAATTTAAAAAAGGGCCAAGGGGTTTCTGTGAGGGTTAGGTTTAGGGGTGGGTTTAGGGGAAGTGAATGGAAAGTGCGATTAGCTCAATATAATAATAAATAAGTTTATGAAGAGTAGCCGTAAACAACATATCCAAGTGTGTGTGTGTGTGTGTGTGTTTGTGTGTGTGTTGGAGCAATACTCACAGGTCAAAGACCAGGTAATGAAAACCCTCTTCTGAGATACTGTCATGGAGTCGAACTAGGGATTGGAAAGACACAACAGGCAAATCAGCTTTGAACAATGACGACAGCAGTGATAATGTGTTATGAAAGCACATGTTTTTTAATGATGTAGAAAGAGGGAAATCTTTGGAGCATTGCTCGCTCCATCACACAGCATTCATAACAACATCTGTGGAAAACACACTGTATACGTCCAATTAAGTGCTATTATTGTGATGTTAGGGTAACGCACAATTACATAGCAGATTCGCAGACTTAAAATAACCATAACGAACATATGGTTTAAATAAAATAAAACATATCTATTAAAGAGAGAGAACGAGAGATAGAGAGAGCGAGCGATAGAAAGAGAGAGAAAGAGAGAGAGGGAGAATGCACATGAGAAGTTCATTTATGTACACAAGCAGTGTGTCACGTAGACAGTGAGAGAAATATAGAGAGAGTCGAGTAAACACTGCCCAGAATAGCAGGAGCCTGTTGAGAGCCCTAAGAGAGCAACATAGCAACTAGAAGCTTAATCAGAGAGAGGAAGAAAGAGATGGAGAACAAATAACAGAGCGATTCAGGCGAGTCTGTCACTGCAGAATATGTATATTAGTTCAATTACTTCTATATTATTAGTGTGAGTCAATAATCCTCAAAGTCCTTGTTTGACATGCAAGGTCCTGACATGTTGACAATGAAAACAAGAGTCAATGTTACGACAGTAATTACAGACGCTTGACTTTAATTAAGCACTAAACATTCATACTGAGATTAAAGACAGTGAGAAGTCGTGTTCACAGAGCCTTTAACTTGTCTAATGTGAGATTTTTGAGAGAAAACAAGTTTTCAACAAATGGGGTGATTTTATTCAGTGGAATCTGATTGGTTCAAAAACGGTAGCCTTTGATTTTATTGGTCAAAAGGTGATGTGCTTATTTTTTTGATGTTAAAACCTTTTCTACTATCACCTAATTAACTGCGAGCGATTTGTAGCTTCATTTCCCCTAAAGTGTAAATGTTGTGGCTCTGTGGTGCTCACTGCTGTTTTGTTTGAGAATCAAGACACAAAGTCTGTCAAAAACGCAAAACCTAACTCAGCGTGTTCCGACTACGCCAGCAGCAATGAGCACTCAGCCCTCTCTCCTCTGTAGTAACCTTTCAAACTCTCTCTCTCTCCGTCTCATTGGCTCTATTGTTGAGCACTTATGTGCAGCCCAAGCAGAAAACATGACAAGCTGTCCACTTCAGGAGACACGACAGGAAGTAAAGCGAAAGAGAGAGACAGATACAGGTGACAATGAAGCAGCATCGCCTGAGGACGGAACAGAGATGGGGATAAGAAAAATAAGAAAACGCCATATGGAGGGATGCTGGGAGAGTGAAAAAAGAGGAAAGTGAGAGACGGAAAGTAGGAGAAAGAGGGAGACTGGAATAGGTGTGAAGCTGAGGTCAGTGTGGGACAAGGTGTGGAAAATACCACATATTGGAACAAGTTGTCTGCAAAGGACAAATGCCCTAGTTCAGTAAATCAATGTCTGAAGGTTAACCAGAAGCCGATTTGAAACTGATCTTAGTGATTGATCAAAATTACATCAGCCGCTCGAAGCAGATGTAAAAAGCCTACATATGCACTAGTGTTGGGCATTTTTGTCAATTTTTTATTTCAGTAAATTGGTAGGTCTGAGAAACGGGTACTCGGGGGCGGGGGTGAGCAGGGGTGGGGTTCGTGCGAAATGGCGTTAATAAAGTTTTCAATTGGAATCGTTGTTTCCTGTTATGGCAGGAAAATAACAATGCTAAATTAAACGCATCAACATTTTTTTTAAAAAAACATCTGAAAGGAATAGCTGTGTGAGGTGAAACTGAGGAGTGAATGAACACTGGTAAACTGAAAAGCATTCTATATCACACATTCTACATGAGATTAATCAGATATACTAGATACACAATATTACATTTGCATCTATCTGCATAATGTAACAGCCAGAAAGTGTAACTACCATTGTGGATGTGCTCCTCTCATAACAGTGCGCTTTAAAACACGCACAGCTTTTGAAGCTGTATTCTCTTGGTGCTCCAATCTTGCCTTGTTCTCTCAACACTCACCAATCAGACCTCAGGGTACCACCCAAATTGGCACCATAATCAATCAAGAAAAAGAAATTAATCAGTAAAAATTAGTTTTTAAGATCTTGATGGCCATTCAGTTCTGTTTTTCCTTCGCAGGTCTTTTTTGGTCTCTCTATCTGCTAATTTTTTCCCCGCAATCCTTTTTTCTCTACTGTTCATTGGTTCTTTACAAACAATGATTTTTGGGAGAGACTGTTCCGCAGCACATTTTTTGCTGTGAAAGTATTTTAGCCTTGTTCAGTCTAAGTCATCACTGTCACAAACACACACACACACACACACACACACAAACACTCCCTCATGCACACTTTCTCTCTTACACACACACACACTTTCTCTCTCACACACTCTCTCTCTTACACACACACACACACACACTCTCTCTCTCTCACACACTCTCTCTCTCACATACACACACCTTTTCTCTCTCTTACACGCACACACACAAACACACTTTTTTAACAGATATTGTTTTCAGGCTTACAGCACTTTCGCATGTATGAATAATTCTTCAATTAGTTGAACCTTTCTTATATTTCAGATTACAATTTTTTTTTATTGTATCTCAATACTGACTTTTCTAATTAAATGTGTCAAAATTTCTCCATTTCTCTCTCCAGATCTACAATTTCCCCTCTATAATAATACATTTAAATGTTAAATGAAAAGTGTTAGAGCAGAGAAATATACTTCATACTAAAAAAATTTTAAAACATTTTTTCCATTCAATTATGTGGAATTTGTGACCCTGAAAATACCTGATACCTGGAATCTCTGACCCTATACAGTCACTATTATTATGCCAAACATTTTAGACAATGAATGAGAAAAAGGTTAATATATACACATAACAGACATATATGAATATACAAAGCACTTCTCTCCCTTATACAAACTTACCAATATTGGGGTGTTTGAGTAGACGACAGATTCGGGCCTCGCGCTCCAGTTTCTGATGATCTGTGAGAGAGGAAAGGGGATATTAGATATTTCAGGTAGCTGATGGCTTGTTCTCACAGACGTGAAAGCAGAAGAACATGTCAGATAAGGTGTGATAGGTTTTTTTTCCGAGGTGTGATGATAGATGTGACCCGCACTGCTGGAGAGAATCAACAATTCACAGAGTCGAGTAGACGACCTAATCATAAACCAGCACAAATACATGTCATTGTCTGTCATAATTAGTGGTGTTTGAAGTGGTGTTTGCGCTTATTTAAGGTAAGGGTTATTACATTTGCTGAAGGTATTACATTGTGTTTTAATGCAACACAACACACATCATTTGTGCTATGGGCATCAATGGTAGGTGAATCTAGAGGTTTGGTGGACAATAAAATCTGTGAAAATATCCCCAAGGCTTACTTGGAAGAAAGGACCAGAGTCATGTTTAAAGACCAAAATATCACAGAGACCCTGGGGCCAGTGCGCAGCTGCCTAGAAACCACCCTAGCAACCGCATCTCAACACATTAAAAATCACTCCAAATTATAGTACAGCCCACTCAGAATACTGTTTGTGCCATTTTAAGCATAACACACAGTTTTGTTATCCGACAATATAAAAATCTAATTTATCTACACACTATAAAGTACAAAAATGTATCCCAAAAACAAGTGATCCAGGCCAGCTTGAGAAACACCCATTCTGGTGATTCTGGTCTTCTAATGATAAAACACTGCAATCATCTGTTTGTTTTTGGAGTGGGGGCGAGGTTCAAGCTAATCTAATGCTTATTACTGAACATGTAATATGCTAGTGTAAACTCAGAGGATGAATGTTATGTAAATTTAAGCTAAAAAGAATGAGGGCTCATTTTCTCTTACTCACTACACACACACACACACACACACACAAAAAGCGTAGGGAGTTTTAATAGAAGCGCAAAATCTTAACTGGTGTTTATTCATCTTCTCAATATAAAAATTACCCAGCATGCACCGCTGGAGGCCTATGACATTGGATGTGACTCACATTTTAGAGGAAAACAGCTATTTTACAACCACATTTTAGCAGCTTAAGTTCATAAATTTACATGTGTGCAACCTTTTGTTGCTCTTTGTAGCTTATAAAAAAACATACAATGTCTATCATTTAACAGTTTAAACTGCCAAATATGGCATCTCTTTAAATGACAATTATGACCTGTTAAATATCAGTTAAATATCAGGGTCATCAGCAAGGTTTAAGACAAGTTATGCCCTTAAATTAACTCAGTTTCAGATAGAACGATCATGCCATTTTGCTTTGAATTCATCACGTACATGAGCGCAAACATCATCTCATTTACAACTCTGTCCTTAGAAACACTGTCAGCGAGGTCAAAGGTTATGACCATGTTTGGGCTCTAAAAAGGACACAGCATGAGTCAACCATGCTCCTAATGCGGCTTCCTAAAAATGTTGCTGCCTTATGTAGGCAGCTGAAAGCACAAAAGCACACAAGGTTTAAAACAGAGAATCATACACCCTCCATCCAACAATCTATTTGTACTTTGAGGTGAAGAGAAAATAAAAAACCCAGTTTGTAGTTTAGTCAAACATGTTCTGCTTTTGTAAAATGAAAATGCAATTCCTTGTTATAAACAATACTTTTTTAACAATAAAAAAAAACGATCAATTTAACAAGCACATAAACTAGAAGCTAAGTGCTCATTCTGATTCGGTCGTTGGCTTGATTGAATGTGCTATTTGATTGTGTGTGTATGCGTGCATACACGCATGCATCCATTATAATTTTCAGTGTATTGTGTTGTCTGTGGTCCAATTCTGCCTTTTTTTCGTTTCTCTTTCTGTTTTTTCATCATGCGGCCTGTCTTTCTCTCTGAACTAGATTAGGTGTTAGCCTCCCACACAAGCACGCATGCACGCATACACGTTGCATGCATGCTTCAAGTTAACAGGATTACATTCTCTTCCATCTTGCCCTGTGACCCAGTGGAGGATTTAACCCTTACCATTCCACTGGCAAGAGTATTGTTTGCCTCATGGTCCTTTCACACTGCCTGCCAACATGACCACAGAATCTACGACTGCCCAAGACGAGTGCCAAGGCAGCATCAAACCCTGTTACTGTATCAGCTGAGAGCTGCAATCAGCCCATGTGACTCTGCAGGCTGATGTAGTCTAGCAAACCCACATGGCGTAAAATGGGCTCCACAGGTGAAGCAAAGAGAACTGACAAAATCAAAATGTATATAAAGTGATATGGATGAACCGCATGGTAGAGAAGTGAAACTTTTGAGGTCGAGTTTCCAGTTGAGAGCTTCTACACTACAAAAAAAAAAGGTAGTATGATCTTCAGAGTGATACCACAGAAGAAACATTTTTGGTTCCCCAAAGAACAATTCAGTCAAAGGTCCTTGAAAGAACCATTTCCTTCTTGCCTATTTACAGTTTTCTGAAACCAATTGAGAGCTGCTAGTTGAGAGCTGCTAGTTGAGAGCTGCTAGTTGAGAGCTGCTAGTTAAGAGCTGCTAGTTGAGAGCTTAATACACATGCAGCTATGCACGCCTGATGTCACTCCTCCAACCAAAACATTTAGTGCAATAGACAGACTCAATAAAAAAATCTAAATCATTGGACTGCATTTCGACAGGAGTCCATCCACATGTCCACTGACTGTCAGCATGGAACTCAAGCTGTGCGACATCCCACCAAGAAACTCACAAGGCTGATTCATTTGCAAACAAAGACCTGCGTCCTGGACCAGCAGAGGGATTTCAAAACCATACTGGCACCAAACGGAATCGCAAAAACAATTATTGTATCCAAATGTACGGAAACAGATGCCATGCAGTATGAGTTCTGCATCACATTACAGCAACAAAATGGGTTACGAACATGGTGCCATGTTGATTTCAAGACAGTGCAATTATTCAATAGGCTGTACTGTCTCTCAGTGTTCCACAGCCTCGATTTCATTCATGTCTACTTAAATTCCCAGTCTACTCAATCTACTTAGACTAACAAAGTTGTAACATAAGTGGGTTGTAGCATAAAGCAAAAAGTAGTACAGTGAAATTATATTCCTAACATCTCAAAAGTTTTACACACACAGTAATTTGAGAGGAAACCCCATACTGCAGTGAGAGACCTCGGCTTGGTGCTATCAGAACTACTTCAGTTTCACTACGAGAGATCACACACGCTCATGCAGTAGTAATTGTATTACAGACACACACACCTCTAATCTGATGCATAATTAAACGCAGGGGAGAGATAGTAAAGGCCCTCTGTCCTGACATTCTGTGTAAAGAGCAAATGAGAGTAGGATGGACAATAGACACAGAGAGAGAGAGAGAGAGAGAGAGAGAGAGAGAGAGAGAGAGGTCAAGCAGAGAAACAAACGCACAAAGACAAACATGTCTTGTGTATTAGTGTGTGTATTAGTTTACTTTTAATTGCATTGTTTTTACACACATATATTCTTGTCATTATTTGCACACACATTTATATTAAAAATGGCCACTTTTTCTTATATTGTTTTTTTATAATGCAATTCTTATGGCGTTTTAATTGGTCTAGTAAATCTAAAGATGCTCATAAAAAACCCAAACATTATTTTGCACCAAATCAACTGATATCCACAGGTCTGAGTGAGGGCAGGTTTCGGGATATTAAAAAAAATGTTACTCTACCATGAGATGCTCTATAATAATATATATAATAAAACCTGTATGTTTATTAATGCTTTGGAAAATATATTTTATGAATTGAACCAATTTAAAATGGAACTGAATTATAGTGTCAAACTGAAATTAAGTGAGAATTATATAAAAAACTGAATTGGACTTGAATTGAAACTGAATTGAAAAAGGATAGAAATCATGTGAATTAGAATAGTGACACAGAAGTGCTACTAGTCACGAGAGGCAAAGACAGTGTGTGTGTGTGTGTGTGTCAGAAAGAGATAAAGGATTACATGAGACATCCACTTGATGAAGCAAAATCACAACTCCCTTGTTGCAAGTATTCTGCGCTTTAATCCTCCGCAAGCGTGAGTGTGTACGCAACACCTCATCAGCTCGGTTGGAATGATGCCTTTCCTCCTTTGTTACTTCGCTGATTCAACTACCGATTCATTCCTCTCGTTTACTGTATGAACAGAAATAATCCTGTGTACTGCAAAAATTCCTCCTTCCTAACACTGTTTCCTGTTGACAACAAGAAACAGCATTTACAACCTATTGGACTTCCGCACTGTGATGAATTCATAAGTGCAACAGGATGTTCACCAAGATAAACCAAATAATTAAAAGGCTTGCTGATGAAAAGGAAGGTCGCTTATGAGGTAAAGCAAAATATTGTTACCGATTGAAATGAAACAAAAATCACCTATTAAGCAAGTAAATAACAGATCAGTGTCTCTTTATCTTACACCGATTTGCAATAGTACGCTTATACTAATGAGTTATCATTTTGGCTGTGAGGTCTGACTTGACTTCGTATGTAAATAGAAGTATGTAACTTGCAATTTTATGTTTCAAACAGAGCTGCTGACAGAGAGACAAAAGTTGTGGATTGCAGCTTTAAGAAAAGCACTGATCTAAAATTAGGATTATTCACAGAAACAGGAACCTGTTCTAGAGCACTAAAATGGTCGGTAATGAGGTGTACATCAACACTGGATAGATCAAAGACCAAAGGTGAGGAAAGTAGGTCAAAGTGTAAATAGTGTAAATAGTGTTACCATGGTAACTAAAGAAATAGATCGGGGGCATCTTATAGATGATGAAGTTAGTTTGCTATCTCACTATTTGCTAAGGTTATAGAGAATTGTCCTTGCCATGCAGCTGAGCATCTGCCAGTGCCAGATCATTTGAAAAGCACTTATGCATGCACACGATCAGGGCCCAGCCCTAGACCTGTGCACCTGGTCCATTGAAATGTAACGCGTTTCCCTATAAAATATATTTATCAGTCCATTCTGTGCAGAGCAGAGTGTAGCTACCAGCAATGTCCAGATCTTTACACAGAAATGAAGGAACTCAATCCCAAAACAAAAGAACTAAGTACAAAGTCACAAGAGGCTTTCTGCTTTTATTCTGGCTGGCATGTGCCTCCACCAGAAATAGTGATTAAATACAAATTACAGCGGTCTCATGGTCTGTGATTTGTTGAAATAATACCTTCATTACAATGCCAGAGGAAAACAGGAGGCGCCGAGAGCCAGTCAACTACAGACAGCCCCGCGCACGCGCACACACACACACACACACACACACATGTTTGTACAGCTATCTTTGTACACACCCCTTACACAGTTTACACAGGTAACCCATCCCTAAAAGACAAGGCACAATCCTAATATGGATACCAACAGTGTTTAATTGTTCCATCACTTGTGCCACTTAGAAAAAAATGTGTGCGTGTGTGCGAGCGTGTTTGTGTGTGTGAGGGTAATGTTGGTGTCAGTGTTTTGCTTTATTGTGCTGAGGCTCTGAGATCCACGGGCTCAATTACCGCCCCGGTGAGAGGCACTCCTGCGTTTGTCGCACTCAACAAAACTGCAGTGGACGACATAAAAGAGCAGGCACAGAGAAGCGCAGACCCGCAGGGACAGGGGTCCAGACCCGGAACGCAAATCAGTGTGTGCCTGAACAATTAACAGCCTGTCAATATCTGCTGGAAGCGGTTGGCCAATACAGCTCTACCATTTCCAAATGATGAAACGACAACGACAATCTGTTCCAAGGTTTAACATTAAACATGGCAAACCCTCGTTATGTTGAGGGACCAGCGCATTTGACAATGCGACCTAGAATTACATAAACCGTACTACATTATCTGCTTTATAATACTAAATCTGTTTAGTCGTTCATTATCATGGTTATAATTCAAAAGAAAAAAATGTTCTTTTATCAAAATATATGAACTTGCTCCTACTATCTGTCATTTAGAGACCACGCCCAGTTAGCATTGTTGGGTCATTTAGCCATGTAACACCCAATTTTCACAATCCAACCAATTCCTGGCAGAAGCATCCTATCCTACACTTTTTATTTTCTCATAAAATGTCTTGCATCATTTGGGAAAACAAAACGTAACATTACGCAAATTAAATTACAAATGTAATTGAGTTACAAATGGCATTTCGTGTTGCCTTTAGGCTAGTTTTGTTTATTCACCCCCACTGATTACGATACTACAGGGTCCATAGTGATGTCAGCAATTAGGTATTCCGGCAACACTAAAAATGGGTGTACAACAAGTGACGTGTCAGTCAATTCAAGCTAATGAATAGTTTCTCTCTTACTATTCGTGTTCTGGGAAAGACTTTCTTTACAGTTAAAGGGTGAAGTTGAGGTCAGATGGGTTTACCTAAAAAAATCC
>JAZGTJ010002524.1:0-41673 GCA_036877575.1 Botia almorhae
TTTCCAAGGAAATCTGACTGGTGAGCTGAAGTTATAAATAATTATTATAAACTGACCGTTTTGAATCGATTGGAGATCGATTTGAACACTGATCTGTCATGTATTTAGTAAATGATTTTTATCCATTTTTAATCACAGAAGTTTAACTGCAATTCAGTACATTTATTTTTATTCAGAATGTGGTCCAACTCTGATATTTACTTGGAATTCCCAGAATTTTAAATGAGATATTATTGGGATTGTACATGTTCTTCCTTGATAAAAGAACAAAGGAATGCTGTTCTGTGACATGGGAAGCCAGGGTACATCATCCTCGCTTCAGATCACGTTCCCTGCTCTCGGATCAGAGCCGAGTATCCGCCTGAAAGCCCCGTGTTAAAGGTCAGGTGCGCGTAGAGGCTTTTCTCACTGTCTGGATTTAAACGTTACAGCAGGTGTCAAGTTAAAGAGAAATAACCGGATTGAGCTTGTGTCTCAGTTTAAGTAGATTTACACATACTACAAAGCTCTTCCCTGAACAAGACAGTCCCGTCCTTTCCTGTAACTATGACCCAGTGAGTGGCACTTATGTGGTGAAGTTGTGTGCTTATGTGCCTTCTAATGCCTTTGACAGGGTTTGTCTCTGACACAGTACCGTACGTTTCCCTCCATTTTTCTCTTTCGTTTTTCAGCTGCCTGTATTATTATTTGTGGTGATGTTGTGTAACTTTTGCTGGCTGTTGGCCAGAGAGTCTGTGCTAGTGCTCTGCAGGGGTCAGGGGAAAGCAGGATCGAGAGAGAATTAGAGTGAGAGAGCCAATAAGCGAGTGTGTGTGGTCAAGGGTTCCAGGTAATAAATCCTTTGTGCTTTGAGTGGCAGCCCCCTACAGTACATTACAGTACAGTATGTTACACCTTCATAAAGCTTATTCCCCGCAGTGGCCAGGCTGATTTTTTACTACATACTGTCATGTTCTTAGCTAGACTTTTAATGTTCCATAAATAGCTTATTGTAGCTAAGAATCAGCGATGGGAAGAAATCCTGACCAAGTTTTATGTGACGTTTAGTGGCTGGTAAATCAGTAATAACTGAAAATCTGATATAAGCCTTGAGCAAAGCAGAATATACAGATGTGCTTAAGGATCTCGTTTATGTGCCGCCAAGCTTCTTAAACAAAAGCCTGAATATCTAGTAAAGATTTATTGGCACGAATCTGGCAAACATCGTGAAATCCAACTAGTTTGAATGTACTCTTTGCAGCAGTCTAGAATCTTGATATTGTTTTGTAATTTAGGATGTACATTTACATTTTACATTTAGGCATTTGGCAGACGCTTTTATCCAAAGCGACTTACATTGCATTATACTACACATTGATCACTATACGTTAAGTATGTGCAATCCCTGGTCATGGTCAGTTAGTTGACAGAAACACCAGCTCGTCTCCAGTAAAGCTGTATATGCATCAGAGGTGTTATGACTAGGCTGTGAATGGACCGGAGGCGCTTCTCTTATCAATGGCCTCAGTCATTTGTGAGGAAACGCTGTGTACGGGATCATCCAGCCACTACGGCAGGTGTTTAGAACGTGGATGCAGAGAAAGGTATTCATCGCTCTGCTCCCTTCCACGATGCCTCTTCACTGCATGCCTGACTCGTATAACGGCGCTAATTAGAAGTAGCTGGATCCAATGAGCCTTTGTAGAGATCACTTCAAAGGGACCTTTGGAGAGATAGGGATGCCACACACTGGATTTATTGAAAGGAGGAGGAAAAGGCTTGTAATTAGGTTGGTTGCTGCCGCATCTCATAAGAAGCGGACACAACAGCCCTTTTTTATTCCGTTCTATCTCTCTGTGTCCATGAAGAATGGCCAATTACAGCTTATTTATGGAAACAATCAGAGCGAGCACACCGCGCGGATGTTAGAAAACATACAACAGGGTAATTGCATTATAAACATCTGGCTATGAAATCTGATCGAATGAGCGAGAGGAAAAGCTCTCTGTAGAGGTCCCTTTATCTGGAGGCAGGCAGGATGTTTCAATTACATTCACAAACAGTTCTCTGCGTTCTTACCCCGCTGACCCGCAGCTGCTTATTGTAATGATGTGGGTGATAGAAAACAAGAGCAGGTGTAGCAGTAAGACCAGCACACAATCAGCTATAAATGTATTTTTAACCAACCTGTCCTCTGCCTCCCGGGTTGAGGTGCTTGAAGCCTGCGAGATGTTGACGCACCACTGTTCTTTACTTCTGAAATGATGGTAACTGAGATCAGGGTAACTGTCAGGGTCAGCTTCATTTCTGTTCGCTGTATGTCCTCCATGTGTCAAAGTGACCGATTTCACAGAGGTAAATTTGTCATAAACCTACAGTATGTGTTAAAATGGTTGTAGTGTGATTAAACCGAATGCGTGTAAAGTAAAATCCGATATTATTTAAATTACAGCGTTATGTTGCCATGACAACAAAACTGTAATCGGATACAACTTTATACAGATATGGTTAGCAATGGATTTATCACACTGACGATAACAATAACAGGTATAGTGTTTATATTTTGTGGCTATACTTTTAAAAGTGTGCATTTATGGTTTTAAAAAATATGGGTCGACTGTTGTGTGCTATTCAACATGATGTCATCAATGCTGTCTGTTGAGCGTAGCTTGTATTGAACCTGGAATATTCTTTTAAAGACCCCAATCAAACAAAACAGGGTTTTTGTGTTTTCAGTTAATGTCTGATAGCTGAAGGCTGTATACAGTATACGTTTGTGTAATACATCAGCATGAAAAAGATATCAGTGCTTGTTTTATGATGTTTAAAGTACACATTATTAAAAGAGCATTTGTTGATTTACAGTTCAATAAAAACGTTTGCTAAATAAAACGCACACAACCATTTCTTCTTAAAGAAAGCATGCTATGAGAGATTTACTCTTATCCTTCGTGTATAATTTACACGTTCATTTGATATTTTTTCTTCATTACCATATTTGATTTGATCCGATTAGCATAACTGATTTGATATGTGTTAGATTATACGCAGAATGCTATTTTTATGATCAGATGAGAAAACTGCTTTCTGTTACCTAAAAGTGGCCCTCCATGCATATTCAATAGTTTTGACTGTTCTGTGTTGATGTTCTCACTAATGAGTGTTGTAGAGGTCCCCACGGCAAAGACTACATCATATCACCAGCAAATAAAAGTTATATTGTGGCTCGCTCTCTGTAGAAGTCATTTAGTGTTAATACTAATATAAAGTCTGTGTGCGAACATATAATCAGGCCTCACTCTCATTTATTGATTGGTTGTCTGTGAAGCTAAATGTGGATCAATGAAAAGGAAGATGGACTCCATGAAATGTTGTAGCACTCCCTCTGGTGGCCAGACAGATGGTGATGTTATATTGTGACTAATAAACACAGTAACACTCATATACACTCTTCCTGAAGTTACCGACCCTCTCTTTGCTCCGCAGTGGGGCGACTACTCATCGAGTTCAGCTCCCAGATAACCCTGGAGCGGGTGCAGAGAGAAAACCCTAATGTCACAGAAGGGGGTAAATACACTCCTCCGGACTGCCGGCCCAAACAGAAAGTGGCCATCATCATCCCATTCAGGCACAGAGACAACCACCTGAAGTACTGGCTTCACTATCTGCACCCTGTCCTGCGCAGACAGAAGATCGACTATGGAATCTTCATCATCAACCAGGTTAGTGCTGTGCACCTGTATGTGTCTGTGTAGTTTTTTGAATACATTGCTGAAAAAAAGGTTAAACCAGGATAAGGTGGGTAACTGGTCTTTCATTTGGTGTTAATGGTATTTAAGTATTTTTTGATGGATTTTTTTTTTCACCTGGTCAGACCTGGGTGATCAGCTTGTTAACAAGCTAAGCCGTTTAATCTCCAGCTTGACCAGACTGGAATCCCAGTTAGACCAGCTTAGGGTTAGTCTGTCTAGGAGGCCAGCTAGTCCAGCATAATGCTGTTATCTAAGCTGTTGTTGTTTTCTCAGCAGGGTTTTTTTATATTTATTTCAGCTTCATAATAGCTTCATAAATTTTTTTACATTTCCTAAGTTGTTATTCAGCTACAGTAGCAGGTAAACAGCTGCCTCTAGTAGGTACACTGTGGTACGCTGATGATGCAAAAGCATTGTAGTTCTGAGCCAAATACTACAATGTGAAAGAAGACGGAATCAAACTCAAGACCAGACCAAGTAATTAAACCAGGTGTGAAAACAGCTGGAGGCTTTGCTGCTCCTCCGTCTCACTGTCTTCCATCAGACTGTTGTTGTTGTTTGTGTGGCTTAAACCTGGAAGGGCTGCAGACATGGTCATGAGAAATTATTAGCCTGCTTGGCACAATATAGTCTGCCCTGGTCTGTTGTTTGAGTTAATGCATTCAATCAAAAGTTTGCACTTATTGGTCTTCAAAGTTTGCAGAGTAATGATGTGAGTCATCGAGGAGTGAGCATTTATCTCCGGAGCAACAAGCCAGGCCAAAAAGCCTGTAATTTATGGAGCAAGGCTGAACTTTAGACTAAGGATACATTTCACATCACTAAATGCAGAATAAATATGTGACAGATTGATTCGCATATTACTGCCTTTTTATCTCCAAAATTTAAAGCTGCTGAAGAAAAGCTTTTAACTGCAGTCTTTACTAAGTTGTTGTACAGAGCAAACGCAAATTGGATCTTCCTCAGCTTTACAGCTTTGCAATCATAGGTAACTACAAACTAAATAATCTAAATCAGTCTGTGGAAAAGTATTATATTTTATTTAAGAAAGATTGCCCACATGATTGTTTAAAACATATGCACTGTCAAATACACTAATTGATATTGTACCAGTTGATGTTTTTGTGTTTTTGTTTGTGTAAAAAATAAAATAATCTTTTTTTTATCCCTATCCCTGAGTTTCCAAATTGAGAAATAGAGTTTTTGAGTGCTTGAGAAATAGAGTTATGGAGTTACAGAGATTTATTTGTATTGCACTTTGTACAGTAATTGTACATGCCAAATATTATTTGCTTACATAATGTGTAATACATTTCATATGTTTATGAAAAACATAAATCATCTACGGTGTTGTTAAGATAATGAAATTGTAAAGTAAATTATTAAATTATAATATTTTAAAGTCTGTGCTATGATGACTCAAGCAACCTAGACAGATAATGATCAAATGATTGTATTTGAAGCCCATCTCATATCAGACCGATCTCTCCTGACTCGAGAGTTATGAGCAAAATCAGGCCTTCAAAAGTGAATGTAAAAACTTAGGCTGACATTTATGATAAGACAGTGTTTGTGGGTCAGTTTTGATCGCTCAAGCTGTGCTATCAAAGAGATGCTCTCATCTAATATGTAAAATGTGCAGCTTGTTATTTTGTCAGTCTTGAGCGGCGAGGAACACGCACCATCTGCAGCTTCACACACCACGGTAACATTATGCACATGGTTTTTTGATTACGCAGGCAGTAAAATGTAGCTGCTGCTCCCTATTTTTTAAGTAACATTGTTTACTTGCAAACATGCATTTTTGATCTTCAGTGCATGTTAAGGAAAATAAACGATTACGGTCTTTTTTCTTTAACAGGCAATTTTTTACTCTTTGTTTTTGTAATTTTTTCAGCAAAATATATTTATTGGCTCGTCCTCTGCAATGATTTTGATTCATTGCAGAGTTTTGTTTTTTATTTTGTTACCGAGCCTCTTGTTTTTTAATCCCTCCAGTCACCTGTCATACAGGCGCCACTTTTCACCCGCCAATTAGTTCCCAATAAATAAATGCACATCCCAGTGTCACACTGCAGAAGTAAAAATGCATTAAGAATGCGGTTTCGTGTCGATTTTGAGAATGGATCTTATACTGCACTGCAGTTAATGAACGTTAAGTTGAAATAAAGTTGCGATAGTTTAAAATTGCGGCTTTATGAAAATCTTGTTTTATTAAACTCCCCCGACACTGCAATTCAATGACGATCGTCCCTTTCATCACAATATTAAAGAATTGGCTTTTCAAGTGTATAAAAGCCTTTGTTTCTTTTGTGCTTGTTTCCACGCTTTTGAAACACTATAGTCTCATTAGATCAAAGTGAAATATAATAGCCATTATATTGGAAATGCCCTTTTTGACAGTAGATGACGACCTTTAAACATTCAAAAGGTCAGAGGCTGTTTTGCATTAGTGTGCTGGAGAGCCACGCCGACCCTCATTTTAAGCAGCTTCGGTTACTGATAAGCGTCTCTTATGAGGCCCATACCTCATGACTGTGAGTGCTGTTTTGAATCCTGTTGGATCTCATCCAGTTAATGCAAAGGACAGACACGGAGTTCAGCGGTGAGAGTCAGCCAGGTTTCCTTTAAAAGGATTACACACGCGCGGCCCACATCAAGTCATTCTTTATCAGGATCACCTACGGGGAAAAAAACACGCTGCATAATGTTAACGCAATACAATCTGACAGCTGCTGAAAAAATAAAAAGCATTTAAGGCAGGTCAATAAGGACTTTCTCCCTCTCTCTCCCTCTCTCTCTCTCTTTCGCTTGCTTTATGTCTCTCGCACCTTCTGCAGGACGATAGTGGGGAGCACTTCATGCATCATGCTCACCAGAGTGTTAAATGACTTTAAGCGAGGCTGTTTTACCCAGGGCTGGGGGGAGACGTGCTAATTCCTCAGATCTTTGGCCTGCTGGATAAATGCGGTCGTGTCTCGAGTTCAAACGGTGTTTTTTGGAGGGGGTGTGTTCCACTAGGACAGTTCTGTTTTTTTCTCACCTCTTGCCACCTCCAGATGTTTAACATGTACTTAAGCTTAGCAAGTTTAACATGGGGAAGGACTGCTTCCCCTTTAAAATTAGGTTTTCCCTGCTGGAAAATCCAGGTTAAGATGGTTGCTGCGGTTTTGATAGCAGGTCTCAGCTGGTCGTTAGCTGGTAGAGGCTGATAGACCATCTTGGACCAGCAACAAACCTGCTATCAGTTGTTGCAACTAGCATCAGGATGTAAGCTGGTTTTTAAAACAAGGTGGCTGGTCAACCTGACCAGCTTAGACCAGTTAAAAACCAACCACCATGTTCCAGCCAAGCTATCAGCTTAAGCTGGATTTTCCAGCAGGGCTCTTCTCCCTCAGCACCCTAGATAAATATGAAGCCAAAGCCATTGTTAGTCTGTTAGTGTTTGCAGTTCTGTAGTAATATGCTGCATATAGCTTCTTTATTGTTTCACAGACAAAGATCTCTGCATATTTTGTCCTCTGAGGTCCATTAGTCAGAAGCGGTGCACTGGCCATTCAAAGCACATTGTTTGTACAATTAAATCAGTTAAAGCTTGGATGACTAAAGCCCTGCTGACCCTAAATTCTGCCTGGGCCACTTTTTCATGGCTTTTTGCATTGATTAAGGATTAAAAGGTGGCGAAGTGTGAACAGCTGAAAACAATACGTTTTATTTGGTAGCTAAGAGATTTATCAAATTAGCCAAAATATTTGGAGTCAGCCTGATATCAGAATTGACATTTACAGTCTTAATACACATTAGTGGTCTTTTTGTGCATGATTCGTCAGTATGAATCTGCATTAAAATGTCTTTTTTCTAGCTCTTGGGCTGTAAAAGCTATTGGTTCATGTTAACCAACAGGCAAATAGCTGTTTAGGCGTTTGTTAGCAAAGCTAGGTAAATGCTTTCCAGAATGTTATCAATACTTAATGCAATCATTTAATGTCAGCTAAAAGCTAATGTTTAGCCGTGTAGCACAGCTCTCAGGTCTGAACTGAGCTCCATTCGTGTTTGTGAAACCCTTTTGTTTCCTGTAGTTTTCTTGTTTTCCCTCAGTATAGTTCTCACATTCTCACATAGAGCACAACTTGTTATTCAATCTTGAAATCGTCTCCCGAATGTAATAAACACTCTTGTCTGCCTGTTTCTTTCTCAGCCTTCAGACATCCTCCATCTCTATTTCATGGTGCATTGGGAGCCTCCAGTCGCTTCCTTTTGCTTCTCGTACTGATTGTTGTTATGCCTGCTTATGATAGTGTTGTTCAGGGTAAGAAAGGGACTGTGGCTGCCAGGGACATAGGCCAATGTTTCCCTGCCTCCCATCATGCACATCGTGTTCATTGGACAACTTCCCAGATGCACAGAATAAGAGACAAGTTAATATGTGGAACTGTAAACCTTTACTCGCTAATACAACACGATGGGTCGGCGTGCGATAGCATAGAGTGTGCCGTGATGTGTTAGCATATCTGGTTTTATTTTTTTTACTAAATGTCCATGAACCAATTACCCCCAATGAGCCCTCAGCTCCATTTTACCTCGTGTAATAATGTTCCACCGACCAGGAGAGAGAATTTTAAGTCTCTAATAATTATCATATTATGGTAATCATTTCTTCATAATGTATGAGGTCAAGCAATGAAATATAGCTTAATTATTCAGACTGAGCAGCTCTTCAGATGAGATTTCACATGCCAACCCTTAAATCTAAAAACACACAGGATTAAGGTTTGTGCAGTGAAGGTAAAAAAAAAGCTACGGCTCCAGCAAGCAATTATAGGTTGTAAGAACATTTTTCTAACGTTTCATTTAGAAATCAAAATGATTAAAAATTGTATTTGATTTAGATAGTAATAACAGTATTGCATGGTTATAAGAATGTTATTTAAAAATGGAATTATTAAAAAATAATTCCAATAATGTTATATACTAACATTACTGCCATAATGTTGCAATAATGTTAACTTTGAAAGAACTTTTACAGAACGTTCTCCAACGTTCGGAGACTGTTTTCTGTTGCTGGGGCTGTACCAGATATTGTGCTGCTGTTCGGTTTAGATAATAATGATAGTTAATGCTTTGATGCATGAGATGCATTTACCACATTGTTTTATTCTGTAATGTGTCTGTTAATTAAAACTGAATGTTTAATTAAAGTCATGTAAACCCCTTGTATGGTGCAATCATTGAAGCTCCACATATATAAATATTTTTTTACACCTTTAATCATTTTAATTATGAAGGAGACCGTCCGACAGCAGCTGCAAAAGCGTTACAAACAGTATGTAAATAAAATCTAGGGAAATTGTTACAGTATTTATTTATTGCGGATGTAAATTGGGATTCTTGCATTTTGGCCGTTTTGGTACAGTTTGAAACACTTTGTGTTCTTTCTTTTTTGAGAATAAAAAAATAGTTCTTGCAAATTATTTACATCGTATTATCAGTCCTATTAACAGCTTGAGTGTTATTTCGTCCTTGCAACCTAAGCTGTTTATTTGTTGCCTGAGGTATCGATACCAAGATGTCAATACCAAAGCCAAATTTCTGGCATCGGTTTAACCTCAGATACGCGATTACACCCACGTGTGATATCTGAGGTTTTCAGGTTCATATTCTACAGTTTTGCAGTTAGGACGACACAGAAATGACGGAGTCCTCTGAGGGCAGTTAGGGATGCAGGATTTGCTCCGATACACAATGCACAGCTGTCATTTCTGACCTTTAGATGCTGTGTCATCACACAGGCCTATCAGCGTGTCATTTCCTGCACTGATAAGCTGTCCTTTTCCTCCACCTGTCTGCCTCGTGCTCGCACACGGATAAATAAGAAACGAGAGGGAAAGCAGCCTGTTTTCCATTATTTGTCTGCTGTTGTCGAGGGGGAGAGTCAAGCTCAGGCAGATTGGATGTTGAAGCCTCTGTTGAGCCAACAGGGAAACAACCAAACATGTTATTGCATGTCACTCTTTGTGTAACAACAGACTCGCTTCCTGTTGTGCGGGGTGCTGTTATTGTGTCATTGTTTATGCGGTTGGTGGTTCTGGTGTCAGGGTTAGTGCAGTGTTGTATTCTGTTATTTATTAGAGGCATGTTAAATTTTCAGAATAAAATGGAGGGCCAGTTTGGTACATCCAGGAGAAGACCTGCTGTGTTTTGACAGGCATTGTGTCCAGTGTTGGTTTGTGATGGTGTACACTTACCAAGGTACATCAGCTGGTGTCGTCATCTGTTAGCTAGTGTGAGAAGCAGGGAATCTGTGTTCCAGTTCATGTAATCTTCATAATAATCAATATTATTCATATAATAACCAATAACCATTAAAAAAATGTTGATACCAATTTCAATAACACATCTTAATGGAATACGTTATATCTGTTATATCATTTGTTAAAAATGTAAATACTAATACTGTTTAAGAAGCAGGCCTGTATTTGCAATTAACTGTACAGTTGTGTTTATTACTTTACATTCATGTTCTGTTGTATTGGGCTTTTTAAGGCTACTTACCTAAAGCTTCTTAAGTGGTTTTCTTACCAATGTTGTTTGATTAATATTAATGACGGCACTTATATTAGACTGCATTTACAGTACACTGCAAAGCCTAAAGCACCGATCGTATGTTTTAGCAGAATTACTTAAGACATAACCGATAGTGATTACATTAATATCTCATCCAGACATTACCACAAGCAGTGAACACTCTTTACAGACATCACTCTCGTGCATTTGAAAACAGACGCTTGTCAATCATAAAGCTTAATGGGCAAATTCACGTTTGAGGAATTTATGGCAAGTAAGTTTTTTTTCTTGTTTTTGTTTCTGCTGTCCATAAAAAATGTTGATCAACACTGGATTTGACTGGGTTTGGTTAAATTTTGTTACTGCTAGATAAACTGCTAAGACAGCTGTAGGCATGCACACAAACTGCAAACATTCTGGGTAATTACAAACACCTGCCCAGCTAAACATTTTAGGTTGTAAGAAAGTTTCCCTAACATTTCCAGTCAGTAACAAAAATATTGTTATTGATGTTTAAAATTACCGTGTTTGATTTGTTATAAGGTTTTTCAAATATTGTTATAATATTGTTCTAATGTTTTTCAATTTTTTTCATTCTGTAACATTTTAAAACATTCCACTAACTACTTAGGAATAACAGTTTTGATATAATAAATACTGTTAAAAATGTTATGCAACATACTGAGAACATTCCCTGTGTAGATGAATAATGTTTACAGACAGCAGAGTCAGACTCTCATAACTGAAGGACATCAGCTCTGAGATTATCAGACAATGAAGGTCGGGTGTTGTCATTTCACCGTTGTTGATGTTTTTGCGGACTGAATGATCCGGCTTGCCGTAGACTCCTCCAACACAGTGGAGGAGGAGCTTTGTAATGAGTTAATCCACTTGCCTATTAAGTGCACTGGCGGAATTAGTGTCTGTTTAATACGTTCATTCTTGCTGACATGCAGTTGCATTTTTGGCCGTTAACATGCGTTATAAACATGTGATGTAGCGGCCTTACAGCAAGCTTCACACTCCAGGCGAAAACACGCAACTCTTCTGCTCCGCTTCCACTCTGAATCACTCGTCGCTCACTGGTTGGGAGTGCCAGAACTGGCTAGTATCAAATGTCAGGTTAAATGTGCTGACTTTAAGAAGTTTTACTGATTTCTGCCGCAACCAGACCCTCTTGGTTTCCAACCCATTCTAAGGTCTAACGAGATTGGACCGTGTCCAAACGGTTTCATTATTGCCGAACTCAGAGCCAGTTAAGTGGAGATCACAACACTCAGCTGTTCAAGTGCTTGTACGGTAGCTGCTTGGCTGTTCAGCGCTCCAAATAATATCTAAAAGCTTGTATTACATGCTGAATTGAAAGAGAATATATAGCTGTGGACTTAATTTTAGAATTTTAAAAGTTTTTCCAAACACCTTGAGTATTTACACCACAATGTCTTTCCACATGTAAAATGATGTATTGTGTTGAATAGCATTCAGTGGTGAAAAATCTGGTCATAGACCAAATGTTTTTAATGGAGAAACAACAGACTTCTTTGTCTGTCTTGGTCTCATTTCATAGCTAATCTAAATTTGTTCTAAATACAACTGAATAATATTTTCACTTTTTTGTATAATTTGTCAGGCCAGTTAAAAACGATGCACAGTGACATAAATATCTGATATTTACCTTAATTTTTATTTTGACCATTTTAATATGAATGTCAAAAAGCCGTCAAAACCCCCCATATACTGTACAGGAAATGTTTAACATTTTTTAAATGTAAAATTCTCTGCTGCTGTCTTTATGTGTGTCAAGAGGACATTTGTAATACTATAGAGGCAGAGTATTTAGTGCGTATGGTTCTTTATTCCTGTGATTTGTTTTATTTGTTTAAACATGTGAGATCGCACATAAAATCATTCTTCTATAGCCTGTATGGGTCTTATATAATGAACATTTATAGCTTCCTGTAGTCACAATCAAATTCCCTGTAGACACGTCATGTGATCTGTTCAGAGCCCCTTGGCACAGGTCCATACATAAAGACATTTAGAGAAACTAGCTTTCTAGTCTTCTGAAGGAAGTGCAGAGCCATCAAAGTCGTGTTTATATGCTCATACAAATATGCATTGACTTGTTATTATGGAATATCTGAGACTGTATGTGAACCAGTTTTTCCTTAGTCTCTGTGAAGTTTTTAAGCACTTATTGTGTTCAGTTGTACAGTACAGTACAGTACAGCAGGCTGTTGATGTCTCTTGTCTTTGCCAGATTGAGCTCTGACGTCCATAACCTACAGTACTGCTGAGACAGTGATGCCATATTTTGGGATAAAAAAATTAATAAAGGTTTCAGCTGAAACTTTCTTCCGTTCTGTCTCAGTTTTACGTTTCATCTGTCTCAGTCAGCAAAGCTGTTGACCTTGCTAGGGGAAAGCATCTGCCATAATGTGAATACATCTCGTGCCGAGACTGATCTGAGAACAGTTTGGTTCACCTGAGAACTGCAGTCCGCCAGCACTGCTTAATCAAGATTATGTGCTCAGCAGCAGCCCCTGTTCCTCACACTCTCAGAGCAGAGGTGACTGGCTATTCAGGGTCAGTATTGGTAATCAGTGCTGTCGTTTTAGGCTGTTGCTCAGATATAATGAAACGGTACATTGGGAGGGAATGATGGGATGTTAGTGGCAGTTCCATTATAGTACGGTGCACAGTGTGGATGTTTGTGTATACGGTGTGTGGTTTTTTTTTTCCCTTGACCTTAACTGAAAAGCCAAACCTTTTTCATTTTGTATGTTTTTGCAGTTTCCTTGTTTATTTTGATAACTTTTTCCACAATACAACAGTTTGACCTGATCCTCGAATTTTATTGGACAGGCACAATTGTTGTATTCAAGCAATTTCACTCTTACAATCATGCTGTTGTACTGACCTGCAGCAACGTGTCTACAACCAAATGAAGGTTAGTGTAACAGCGCTCCTGATGCGTGATGCTGCTTAAATAATAAGCGCTGCACATTTTCTGCATGCCTGTCACAGAAAATGAGGAACGTGTGTTGGGAAGTTTGAACAATAGCCTCTTTTCATTTGTGTTATTTTAAAATGCCCAACATTTTTTATTTCTTTCCTGGTGAATTTGATGTTTTGTCCTTAGAACTTGTATTGGCCTTTTGTAAGAGTGCTCATCAAAATTGCTCATTTGTTTCCTTATTTTCTTTGTGGTGAACTCATCATTTGAGTAAACACTAGACCTTATTTGTATTTATCTTGATGGAGTGTGAACATATCTGAGATTGTATTTGCGCAATCCTCGAGCGCTGCCGGATCGCATTGCTTCCCGGAAGCGTGCGTTTTTAAAGAGGACCAACGTAGACTCATTTGCATGACACGAACAAATTCCATTTAAACTCGGTGAAAAGTGGTTATTCATTTTCTACGGCTATCTGTTCCTCCTGACTCCAATTTGTGATATTAATGTAATTGAGTGGCTGCAGTTGTTCTGGGCCCGTCTCTGAGGGATAAGCGTCGCGGGGGCCAGCTGCGTGCCGCGGCATGCTGATTGAGCTTTGTGTCGGCTTCGGGCCCGCTTAATGGCTTTCGTAATATTCCTCCAACCTTCACAGTTATTCTTTACTGGTTTCACATGGTTTGCGAATTCATCCGCCGTGATCGACCATTACGGCGCCTCCAACCACAATCTGGGACCCCGAGACAAAAACACAATTTTTGAAGGTTGTTAGAGTGTGGATTCTCTAAGAGCTTGCAGGGAATTGGGGTTATAAACATCCTGGTGGAAAAGATTTAATGATGTAATGTTTCATCTTCACTCTGCAATAGGGTTTGTGTTTGGGGTTGGCATTGGGTAACAGGCCAATGCAATCAATCATTTGTCATCTCGACGGTGTAAGGTTGTTGAATTTTACCATACTAGATACGTTCCCCATCTACTGTTGTGGTGCGCTCTGTTTGGAATACATATGAAGAAAGTGCTGGAGATACAGCTACAGTATGGGGAACTCTCAGCGTGCTCAGAATCTATAATGCGCTGCTTTCAGCTTCGGTCTGTATCGTATAGCTTGTTTCTCTGGAGACGCAATTTAAAGTATATTCATTCGTCTGATTTTATATCTATATGCTTCTCTCAAGGACGCCTGGCATTCTTCAAACTGGTATGAAGTTCTACCTCTCATTCAAAATGAAACAAACAAACAAGGACATCATGGCTGTGAAGTGCAGTGCTGCTTTATTGTATTTCAAGGTCTCTCCATTTTTTTTACCTTCGTTGTTGTTGTTGACTACAGTACATCCCCTATTATTTAAAGAACAACCGAGTTTCCCTGTTGGAAAGATATTACTTTAACATGCATAGACAGCAACATATAAACTGTATACCAATCACTGTTTGTTTTGCTTTGTTTTTACATGCAATTTAGGAAAGGTGTGTCTTAAATAAATAGAAGATGGATAATAGAATAATAGAAGACAATTTTGTTTAAAGTGGTTAAAGTTTACATGGCCGTCTCTGACAGTTGTACTGAAACCTCCAGTAAAAAACACGGAAAATTGATCAAAATTCTGTGCATACAGTTTCACGGACAAAGCAGAATATACCTTATTCTTTTAGTAGATATCTAGTTAACTTTTCTAAGTGTCTCTAATAAAACTTTAAGTACGTGTAAAAGATTTATTGCCACTCACTCGGCGAACTTTAGCAAATCGAGTGATTATTTCGTCCAGGCAAAACTTTGTTTCCAGGCGGACTGATCCAGATCATGAAGAATGCAGCAGACTGTCAGTAAATGGACGGTGAGCAATCCATGAGGCTGAAAATGTGTGAGGCCAGACTGAAGCTTTGCTAATACTGAGGAATGGCTCAGTGGTACCTTGACCCCTGCGGTTCAGGCACCTGCCCATGTGTTTAGCCAAGGCCATGGTGCGAGATTCTTCATAGTCCACCTGCTACACTTACAATCTTGGTGAAACAGCGTTCTTCAGCCCTACCTTATAATAGGCTGTCCTTCAAAGAGGAAACGTCTCATGGGCTCTACCCTAATGGCACAAAGAGAGAGAGAGAGATGGTGTATAACTGTGTTGGTCATGAACAGACGGGCTCTTTGCTTCTGGACCTTGTGTGGCAGGCTTAATCCATCATTTAAGATGGGAGGCCCTTATTTTACTCTCCTGACTCATCATGCTTGCTACTGCTGGCTGCTGTTTACTCTTTGTAACATGTTCACCTTGAATAATTGGCATATATTACACAAGTGTATAACATCTCTTGCCAGTTTATTACTTTCTGCTGTACAGCTACATGCATCAAAAAGTTTCTGACCTTGGCTGCTGGGAAATGCCCAACTCTGAGATTTTATTAATAATAGATTTAGGCCTACAAAAAGCTGACTGTAATATAGAAGCCGTTTCTGTTGTTTTCTTTGAAAAACAGTAATATATTCCAGTTATTTTACATTCAGTAGCAAAAAAAAAAACGTATAAAGAGAATTTTAAGGCGCATATATAACTAATCATTGTGAATATCAGCCATGTTTCAGAAGAGAATTGTGTTGCCGTTTTGATGGCAAGTTTTCTGAAGGACAAACGGCAATATGATCAAGCATCTTTCCTGTAATTGGCTCATTTCAGTGGGCAAGGGCTCCTAAGTAAAAGTAATGATGTTTTCCCTCATTCATTGCTGTGGTGGATGTGAGGCAGGGAGTCATGCCATCTGTTTATCAAATTGCCAGTGTAATGCACCGTTTTTAAGACTAATGGGATTCGCAATTAAAGTTAAGCGCATAGGCAACACAAATCAAGAATTCTCTTCCAAAAACACACTCACTTTTAAATGCACAATTCTATTAGCAGCTGCAGACGAAGGACCTTTGAAATAATTAAAGTGTAATTCTTTAATTGCTTACCCTCCCTGTCTGGGGCTCTTTTAAACAGGCTGTTTTGACAGCATTTTATGAGCTTGAATGTAATGCTCAGAGGAGCCGACAGATAAGGAAAGGATGTGCTTTTCTAACCCGGTTCTGCTGCTGAGCTAATGCGTAATATATTTGTTGAACATTTTTTTTGTATTGTTAATGTGATATTTTCCATGTTTAATACACAGTAGCTGTGGTAAAGAAAATAAAGATATATGTATTTTACGACACAGAGTCAACAAACTGTTTTACAATATTTCTGTGTTTACACGGTACATTAAATTGATCACTGAATAAAAGCCAACAGACAGGTGAATATACTGTTTCAATAGGTAATTGTGTATTTCTTGCCTTTTTTCACCCAAATAAATCTATTTGTGCTTTTTCATACAAGTTCATACCTTAAGCAATCAGCAGACTGATATAAACACCGGAATTTTATATGTGCTGTTTCTGCATATAATTCATATGAATCATAAAGCCTGAGGAGATGTATTGCTATTCAGTAACCACTCCTGCCTGTACCTGTTGCTGCGATATTTTCCATGTAGTCTACTAGCTGAGGACAGTGTGCTGATTAATGTGACCAAATGTAAAATCATAATTGATTTTTTTCCTCTCTAGTTCTCTAGGTCCTTTCTTCATTTCCGTAGATTGCAAGGGAAAATCCGAGACTGAGAGACAGTGTCCTCCAGAAGCATGACCTTTTAAGTAGTGAGAAATTGAGGTCAGACGTGGAGGCAGTCCAATTATGGCCTAACCCTAGTTAGATTAGCTGCCAAGCTCCTATATTGTATTCAAAGACTTCAGTCTCTGGCAGAACTTGAAATGGTTTTGGAGTGGAACACTTCTGAAATCAATTACGGGAAACCTGTAAAATTCAAACTAATAAGCCCTTCACTGATTGGCTGGAGCGGAAGCACACATAGATTTAGCTACACAAACACATTGGGCGTGTGCATTCGACGGTTGACTTTCCGCTGATTAGTTGACAGTCAATGGTAGTGATTGTGTCTTAGCCATTTACATTAGATGATGGTAAATCTCTACTTCTTTGAATGATCATGTTACCTTAAATTTGTAAGTTAGTAGTATATATGTGTGGAAAAAAGACAACCAATTAAAATTCAAAAAATTGTTACCATTTCAAATTTTGCTGATTAGGTTAGCCTGCCCAGATAAATCAAGGTTTGATTTGCTAGCATTATCCTGTTATCAAAATCATCCGGTTAGCAATTCATTTTATTATATATACAGTATATGTACATATTTCCAGAAAGCATCCCCTTGCAGTTTTTCCTGATGTCAGCAAGTAAGGAGTCTCAAATATTCAGAGCACTGACATTTTTATTAATGCGGAAACTATTGCATAGTAACATACATTCACACACAGCCTTCTGTTGAGCATCAAGTTATTTACATGCAGATTCAGGTCAGGCATCCGAACTGATTCCTGCTATGAAACAAGGCTGCTGATGCGGATGTGTTTAACGATTCAGGAGAGCGACTCTGAATCATTAATCAAATGGTTCCCTTCAATTCTGAGCACCATGGAGGCATGGGGCAGATGTTTAGGGAGATAATGTGGAGGGTTTCAGAATGCGATTGGTTGTATTCCAGCTGAGCCTCATGGGGCAACATGCTCATGCACTCTGCCAGAATTTTGATTTGGCACGGCGCTGCAGCCATTGTAGCTGTGCTAAATCCAATAGATTTCAACAGACTACATCTCTGTTCCCTGTCTCTCCCATGCGGTCCTTGTTTTTCAAGATGGGTTTGGAGTGATTGGTGGTGAGGCCTCGATCGCAGAGCTATATACAGTTACTCTAAATGGAGTGTGGTGTCACAAATGATAGTTACTCACTTGAAAATTCACTCCAGGATACATTACAGAAGTTGCATCTTGTGCTTTAATGCTGAAGAGAAGATAAAAGCAGAGGGTCTCACAGGGGTAAATGAAGTGAATTTTTACAGTAGGTCTTTCTCGGCAAAGTTGTCTCAAGAACTGTTAAAGCTTGTGAAAGACAAGCACACGTATGTATCTCACTACAGGAGGAAGCTGATTGGTTAAGTGAGTCTGTTTTCATCCACAGCATCCATTGTTTTTTGTTTAAAGGTGATTTATCGTAATAATGGCTGCTTTAATGTAATGAATGATATTCAGTTCTGGATTGGCGTGGAGCACTGCTTGAGTGTTACCGATGGGGCTGTGGGGAATCTTAATACCAAAAGGTTTGGGAAACATTGCAGTTTATCACACTTAAATGTCCTAAACGCTGCCTCTTTTCCTCTGATCTCTCCCTCTCTGTTTCTCTCTCTCACACACACAAACACAACCCATTTAGCATGCACACAACTGTAGCTACAGACACTCCACTTATTGGATTTCCAATGGTGGATCAAGCTCATACTTTTTGTTACACGTTATGAAGAACAATGTAACACATCAGGAGGGTCCCTGGGGAGGGAAGCTCTTAGAGTCAAACCCAGCGAGCCACAGAGAGATCACACGCAAGCCAGCACACAGCAGTGGCTTTTATACAGTAGACTGGTCAGACTGTGCGCAATGTTAACACTTGAGCAATAAAACCCATTCATCCAGAGCTGCTGGAGTGGAAGAGGTTTCCCATTCCACAGAACAGAAACCAATCTTACTGGTGTCAGACAGGGCTCCACTGCAATCAGTTGGTTCTTTACTGATGTTTGATTTGTGTTGTTAGCATTGAAAATGCTCTCTCCAAATGTCAGTGCTCTGTGCTTTCGTAATGCGAGCCGAGAGCGTTTCAGCTTGACCTACTGTTTGTCTATAATGAGATTTGGTGGTGTCACTGAGCCCACAAAAACAGTCGGGCCCCACAGAGAGTCTGGGCGGCCGACTGGCTCGTGTAGGAAGTCAGTTTGCAGGATGGCTTAAGGCGGTAGTCTGAGATCAGGACACAGGCTGCATGAACAGGGCGTCCTGAGCGAGGACTCTGGGCAAACTCTCATCGTCTTGACATCTGCACTTAAGGGCACCAGAGTTCTCAGACTTTCCCTGCAGGCTTGAGCTACACCGTGTGGAAATGATGCACAAGGTGAATGAAATCACATCTGGTCAACTCTTCTGGAGAATAAAATCTTGGTAAGTCTGTGGAAAAAAAAAAAAAATATATATATATATATAAAGGTGTAAATTAGGTGTTATTTTGGTATTAGCTAAAGGGATTTGGTATGTCAACCGACTTGTTGTGACATAATTCAGAGTGGAAACTGAGAAATGAGCGGCATGGCTTGTTTTTCCGCTGGGGATTAATTGGATCTAGAAGATTTGTTGTTTAAAAGCTTATAATAGATTGACCGCTGAAGGGGAGTGGTTAAGGGCTTTGGCTCCACCCAAGCTGTCAGACTGATGTCATCCAAGATGGATCGCAGTTCCAGAGATGATGTTTTCACCACCCCAACTCTACCTGTATTTCTATTCATTTCCATTATATATTAAATGCTACATTAACTTCATTAATTACAGTAAGTCGTCTAGGGAGAAATTTAGAGCTAGATTAAAAAATTAAAAAAAGACACAAGAAGCGGCATACGGAGGACAAAAAACACAATGGAGTTACACAATTTGGACCTTTATCCATTGGCAGTCTTCAAGTATGAATGTAGCCCAGTTGATTTAATGCGTTTGACATTTTCACGGTTCACGTTGTGCAGTTAAATCATGCCTGTGAAATTCCCCTTCCCCCCATATCTGAACACGTGCTTGTCAAAGAAAAGTCTGAGCGTTGATATAACACCCACCTATCTCCCAGTATTATACCTGTAGCACATTTATTTCAAAAGCCTGATTTATGGGGCCTCTTCATGTAGTGAATTCCATAGCAGTTGACAGCTGAGTATATATTAATCACCTGCTGATGTGCAGGGGCCTTTTTTATCCCACAAGCCCCAATAGCTGAACAGATTAGCAAAAATGAGGCCAGCGATGTTATTACGTTATATTAGCATGCATCACATGCTCACCCACGTCTCGGTTTAACTTCAGCCCTCCCTCACCAAATCTAGTCGAGAGTAAATTTATCCCCCCCCCCCCGTTTTTAAGGTTTAATCATGAGAAAATTTTACTTTCTTTGAATGTTCTGCAAGTTAAGCAGTTAATTGGCATTTTGGTCATTTTGTCCACCCAAGTACTCTGTAGGTTAATTAACCAAGTACTCAGGTTTTTTTTAACTTTAATTGTTGTATGTGCAATGTGCAATGTGTCAGATCTTAATGTCTCAAAGTTGTTGTTTTTTTTGCCTTACACACCCGAAATAAATTAGCTTGCCACTGAGTGCAACGTTTTCAGTTTTCTATTTGATGTGCAATTTTTCTAACGTATTTAATACATAATAATATTTAATGTGTTTAAGTAATATGTATGTGTCTCTTATAAATTGATAAAAGTTTAATATGTTTCCCAAAAAAGATCCTGGCCCTGCAAAGCAATGCTCCCAAATTAATTTTCCTTTTCCAAGTACGCTTCTCTAGGAAAAAGACCTTCTAACACGAAAAGGTACTCTGCACACTTTTCCACAGAGGATCTGAAGAAATGGAGGCGAAGTGTTGGCGAAAATTCTTTAACAAGAGTTTTGGCAGTTCTTGCCTTGCGGTATTGTCGTGCTTTCTAATTTATCATGTGCTTTACACTCCACAACAGCACAAAAACACAGAGGGGAAAGAAAATAAGACTGGACATGCATGTTCTCTGTTAGCACAGGATGATTAATTATGTCCCGTTGTGCTTTGTGAATTCTTGCATGAGATCCCTGTAGTGGAAGTGTTGCCCGGATGAAGTGTTAAAAGGAGAGAAACATGCCATGTATGCTAAGTCACTGGACTGATACCAGCGCATCAAAATCAAATTAGCAAGTCCTTGTTATGCTTTGTACCCAGAGGAGCATAAAGTCCTTTCTTAAAGAGGAAAGATCTCATGTGCCCGCAAGTATTACTAAAGGATGCAGTAACTTACTTGGACACGACGACTTACAGCAGCCCTGCGGTTTATTAGCTGACAGCAGGTATTCTGAGAGCCTTAATGCAGGCTGATTGCAAGCAACACCACGTATGACTCCCAAAGGAGGGTGGAGATCTCCTAAACCTGTCCAGTTTACTCCCACTGAAGGAAATGAAGGGTGTGTCTAATCCGTTATTCTTTATGGTTGTCAAAAGATCTAAAAGAATCAGCACTAACAGTAGCAGGTGTTCTTTGAGGATATAATGCTGCAATGCATGATGGGATGTGCTGGCTTTCCTTGTAGCTCAACTGGTAGAGCAAGGTCATGGGTTCGATTACCAGGTCAGGTCATCTTAATATGTATAGCTTGAATGGAAGTTGGTTTAGATAATATATACAAAATGCATAAATGCAAATGGCAAAAAGAGTGTTTCTTTGACCACCTCATTTGATGAATGTGATCACAATCAAACTCTGCAGCTCTGACCTTCACTCTTGCATTAGCGCAGCCCTGAATGCCCATTTCCTTTTGTTTATGCTAATGTCTAACCTTCCGAAACCAGTGAGGGAGGGCAGCCACACACACCGATTGAGTGATTTGTTTATAATGGGAAATTCCAAATTACCTGTGGGCTCTAGAATATCATATGGATTTAATGTCAGGCAGACAACATGAGTGTGACCGTGGGCATTGCTTATTCCAGTAGAGCTTTACTCTAATAATCTTCTCCGAGGCTCATGTAGGCCCAATGATAATCCATATTTAAGTGGTGCACTGATAGAGCGACAATAATTCATTGGCCTCTCACATACTGGAGAGAATAACAATAACCCCTCTTATGTATGGATATTTCTTTCATTTTCTCTCTAAAAGCTTATCTGTAACATATTTCTATCTGAATCTGCCCGGGATGAAGGAATAGAAAAGGATGGAGGGATGAAAGAGAGAGATAAAAAGAGAGCACAGAAGGAGGGAGGCAGGGAGGGAGAAGAGAGGGGGCAGGGAGGGAGAGAGAGAGGATAAAGGGAGGCAGAGAAAAAGGAAGAGAGATAAAATTAAAGAAAGGAGGGTAGCAGGAAAAGAGGCAAAGAAGGAGAGATTGTTGTGATCCGCATTAATGAATCTATCTGATAGCAATACGGTCTATAGTCCTACATCTCATTTTATCGGCCTGTTTTCCCATACTAATCCTTGTGATGTCAGGCTATTGATGAAATGGAGACAAACTCAAATTGAATTCTCAGAAACGGCTGGGGTTTGTCTATAAGCTGACTTTCCTCTGTGTTTTGATAGCCACTCTTTCATTACTGTAAATTAGTTTGCCTGGCCGGACGCCAGCGCTGCCTCGTCCTCGAGCTCGACGCTTCTCATGCAGCCATTGATAAGACATAAATGCATGTCTGAAGCAGCTTTTTAATTGAGCCTTGCTGATAGTGCAAAAGCCGTCAGGTGACAGTGAGGAACAGTAATGAGGTAAACCTCACCTAAATCAAAGCTACTGTAATAGCAGGACTTCCAGCCGTCTGTTAGCGGTGATCTCCGTCCCGGCGCGCTTGTTCAGCGCTGAGAAACGTCGGGCATTTGCTCTGAGCTTAATGCTTGACAAAGCCTTCCTGCAGAGAGCTGTTATTTCCTCTGAGTGTTTTAGAGATTGTCCTAAAACACAAAACCTTTAGATAGTAGCAAGCAGCAAAAAAAATAGGTCAGTGAAACAACCCCAGAAACTTTACTGCAGTCGCTGTTTTCAGCCCATGTGAACTGAGATCACATAAACAGATTCATAAGGCTGCTGACAGATGAGGGGTTGGGGGTGAGATGAAAGACAGAGGTGCTAGAGGGCCCCTGCATAGGGTCTAGAAACACGTGTGATGAGATACAGTTTTTAGGGGTGGGAGGGGTGTAGTGGATAAACATCTGGACTGGCAACTGGTAAATCACTGGTTTGAATCCTGCATCGAGCTTGTTTGCCTGGGGGAAAATGGCCACTGATGTAAGTGTACTTAAAGTTGCTTTGAATAAAAGCATCAGCTAAATCAATACTGTGCTTTTGTTTTCCAGGATGTTTTATTTTTCTTTCGCATATGATGAGGAAAAAAGTTTCTTTGTCATTTTCATACTGTTTTCTCTCTCCTGTCTCTCTCTCCTGTCTCTCTCTCTCTCTCTCTCTCTCTCTCCTGTCTCTCTCTCAAGCGCACACTATGACTCAAGTCGATCCGGCTCACTTCTGCCTTTTTCTACTCTAGCCCTCAGGTCTGGCATCGATAGCATGCTGGATGATATGGTCAGCCTGCTGGGGACTGATAATGCAGGCTTACACACACGCACACACACCTGCACAAGAAAATGCACAATGCAATCTCTCAGGATGAGCCCTGGTCCTAATCTGTCTCCATGGCAACGTGCTCCGGTAGGACTCCCCTGGTTGGCCTCGAGTGCGTCGCTACAGGGATCCTGCCGCGTGACCCAGAGCAAGCAGGGGATTGTGATTAGCTATCGTTGCGATCATCAGATTAAAAAATAGGGCTAATTGCTTCTCAGAGGGCAAGTATTGAGCAACTGACATTGCAGTGATAAGCTTATGGAAGTTGACTCTGACTGAGGGCCGATGACTCATGGACCTGATCTGAGAGGTTTAAGTCTGGGTTAAGAAACAGAGCCATCATACTGATGGATAGAGAGAGACGGTGTTATTTACTGAGCATGAGTGAAGAATTATTTCCATTTGCCTCATTGACTACGATTAGAAACAGCTTTCAGAGGAGATGCTTTTGGCTAAGTTTAGAATGGGTTATTATTCCCCTCAAATTCTCAAAATGAGCCACTCAAATCCACAATACAATTATTTTAGGGTTGTAAACTGTTGACACAGTTTTGGCTTTTTAATATCTGATTGGATGAAACACATTCAAAACCTTTATACTGTAAATTAACACCTGTTATTGCAGTCATTTGACTGTTCGCACCATGTCACCACCCAGCTAACAAGGAACACTCTCAGAACTTTGGCTAACATTCTCTAAACGTTCAAAGTTATTAAAAGTTCTTGCGGTAATGTTAGTGGAAAGCATCCTTAATATTATATAAATAAAAAATGTTAAGTTGTTAGAAGAATGTTACAGAATTTTAAAAAATTGGAATAATGTTCTTATAACCAAGCAATAACGTTAAAACAACATATAAAAACTGGATGTTTTAAATGGCCCTAGAACTTTCAAAATAAGATTTCTAATGTTTTGGTTACTTCATGGAAATGCTAGGGAAACGTTCGTACAACCTAAATTGTTAGCTGGGTTTATGCATGTGACAGCGGTCTAAAAATGAAAATCAAAAGTATTTCAGGAAGGAATGTTATATGTGCATCAAAATCGAGTAGTTCAGGGGTGTGTTATACAACAACGTGCAGGACTTCCATCACTCTCGTCTAGATTTATTTTGGTAGTGAACAGCATAAAAGTCGGTTGTTTTATCACTCCCCACATGAGCCATTGTCCCTGTTGAGGTTAACGACTTAGAACAGGTGCAAGTTAGCTAATGAGGGTAGGGTACCACACCTGCTTCATAAATAACCTCACCGCATGGAGCGATAAAACCACGCAAAACAAACCAAGCACCCCACAGCTGAAACTTTCAGAAGACTGCCGAGATCCGTCAACTCTTTTTCTAAAAATAATTATACTTTTTTTCCTCAAAACCATCTGTTTCTGATGTTCACGTACTCCCTGTTTTGGGGGCTGGTTTCTTGGACGAGAGATGCTAAATCGTGAACGCGTCCCTGTTGTAAATCTGCCATTTCTAGCGAGGTGTGTGATTACCAGATATACTGCTGCAAGTGCCAGAGCTGCCTGCTGCCTCGCAGGGAATGCGTCTTATTAAACCAGTAAAAATGAGCCCAATAATGTTTAATGAGCACACTGAACAAAAAAGCCATTTGACTTCTTTTAAGATATTGCTTTATCTACCCACTCCTAAGTCGTTCTCCATTTCTCTTCGTCTCTGTTATATCGAAGTGTCTGTTCTCCTCTGGCCATCTGAGAATTAAAGTTAGGATAAATATTGATTGAAGCTAGAAGTCACTTAGTATGAATTTGGTTTTGCTTGCTTTTTGCCGGTGTCCTGAAATAAGATAAAAGAACGCACTCTCCCTGTTAAGCCTTAGAGCTTTGCTTCAGAGGTGCTCCTGTTCGCATTAAATGCGGTAGTTCATCTGTTTATAGCTGCGGTTGTGCAGTGAATGCGCAACCTCAAAACGTTATGTAACGTGCATCCTTTAATCATTCTGGTAATGCTTTTGTAGTGCAGATTCACGGGCATTGTGCTGAACAGGCAGTGGATTTGTGACAGTAGTTCACACCTCTGGATTATTGGGCCAAATCTCAGGTATTACAGGATTACATGGGATTATTGTCACGCTGGATTATTAGTTCAGACACCACACAGTGTTGTGGTGTTACATGGTATCCCTTCTTTGTAAATATAGGGTTTTATTGTATTAAATTAGCCATGTTTTTTGTTGTTGATTTACACAGTGGATTACGGGATATGTACTTTCTTTAAATTGTCCGGCGTGGTCTGAAGTGTACAATGCATTAGATCATATGATAAAAGCAGTTTTCTTTCTTCGCTAGCATATTTTCTAATGCAACAGGAAGTTTGGACCGAACATATCTAGCGGTTCATTTCTTTTGAATAGCCAATAGGGTTTAGTTAGGTTACAGCCATGAACGTGATTTGCTACTTCATTTCAGAGTGAATTTGATTGAACAAAAATCTTTGTAGTGCAGGATGAGTCATAAATATTTTTGCTCTGTTCTCATAGAAAGTAAACCTATACATTTAAAAGTGTATGTCTGCATAAAGTGAACTTTGTCAATGTTTATGAGTGTACTACCACATAGATGATTTCAAAGCGAACACACATGGACTAAAAGCCATGAAACTTTAACTTCACAGCATGTTTAGGAAAGGTTTAGGTCTTCTTGTTCTTTGTATCCATTTCTCATATGGATGGTTAAAGACTTGATTAGTTCATTATACACATTTGTTATTTGTTCTGTTGTGTTTCAGCTTGGGGAAGACACCTTTAATCGGGCCAAGCTTCTTAATGTTGGTTACACAGAGGCTCTGAAAGACGCGGAATACGACTGCTTCATTTTCAGCGATGTGGATCTGATTCCTATGGATGACCGGAACCTCTATCACTGTTACGACCAGCCCCGCCATTTTGCCATTGCCATGGACAAATTCGGCTTCAGGTAACACAACAAATATTGAAGGATCACAACTCGCAGCTGTCTTTTGACAGATTATATAATAGATATATTATTTTATCTCACTTTCATAATCCTGTTTCCTTTACAAAACACAAATAATCAAAACTCTTATTGAAAATCAAGCCTGAAAATGCAATAAAATAAAATGAAGGCCATGTTTTTTCCATGAATTTCATATCTTTGTTTGAATTGTGACTTTGCTGGAGTTTATTACAAATATGCAGCGCTGTATTTGTTGCTATTTACATACATATTAATAGATGCCATGTCTGTCTGTTTCTGCGGTTTGCAGAGAATAATCAAACAGCAGAGCTTGAGGGCTGTCTGTCAAAGCCTGTGCTTCACATGATTAATTGCTTTTTTCTACTGGTGGAGATATGTCTTATGACGCTGTGCCATCTGGAGCTCCAGAATGCGGCGAAATTTTAATATATCAAAAGTACATTTGTTAGGTGCCATATCGGTCTAGACGGACCTGCAGCCTTGACAAGCATATGTATTCATTTTCTAAAGAATGTTATTTAGCTGAGATAGACCATTTCTCGTCAAATGTCATTGCTGGGAATATTAAAACACCTGCAAAGGTTTTCCATACAATGTTTTTTTTTTTTGAACTCACAATGAAATTTGTCTGTCGTCTGTCAGCAGGCGGACAAGTTTGGCCTTTGCTCTTCGTGGTTTAATTTCCTGTCTTCGTGCTAGGGGGCCAAAGGTGCCAAGAGAGTCTTTGCACTGTGCCTTCCTCTGTCATCCATATGAGAGAATTGTCTGGTCCAGATCAGCCTGTATCTTGTTGGGGATGTTACTAATTATTATGTACTTGCTATGGATCGCAGTGGGATTCATTAACTAATTAGATTGTAAATGAACTGGGGCTGTAAGTCGATTAAAATACAATTACGTACCTTTTTAAGAAAAGAAACTGAAATAATATGTATAATTACTAGGTTCAGCAATTTGTGTGGATGGCTGATCTTTACCTGTCTCGCTCACGCAAAACAGATTCTGTATTTACCAAACACATGAAAACACATGGTAAGTTCACAAACAGAAATGCAAATTTACAATACTTCAATAATAAAACATCCTCCCACACACATTATGGATGTAATCTCACGTGTAAAGACTGCTGACCTGCACATAAATTTCCTTTTATAAATTTACATTTTTAAGAATGATTGTGGGTTTCGCTTATGATGTGAGGCCAGTTTTCCCACAGCAAAACTTGTATCTGTAGTCAAGTCAAAGAAAAAACATTATTTTTAATAGTAATAATGCCTCAGTAAGGCCTCAGTATGTCTCGTGTCTCCTCTTTGTATCCCTTCGTCATTCTGTTTATTTACTGCCTCAGAAACATCACTGACAGTTGATATGAAAATTAGGCTTTGCTGTGTTTTTATTTGAAACCGAATGTCTGTCTGTCAGTGTGATGCCAGACACAGAAGTGGTGCCAGAATCACAGTACCTGCTTAGCACTGTAGCGAAATGTGAGCTGTTATTGAATTTCAGTTTTATTTCTCTGTGGACGGACAGACAGTCTGTACATTGGTTAGACTAAACAAATGCCGCTGACCTTCTCTAGAGCGTCGGCTGCCTCCTATAGTCACTGGGCTAATAATTTCATTTCCCTCTGTGAGTGAGTCACACTATGAGTTTGCCGGCGCAGTCCGAGGGGGCCGTAACATTGCAGTATTTAATAAGTGGAGCACCTTTAGAGAATTTCACGCTCTCAGAGCGTGGCTGCGAGAAGGATCTTCAGCTTCACTACTGCTTCTGTGAAGACTGCTGCTGTGGCAGATGGCCTCATTAATTTTACCTCGTTGTCTTTTAACGTGCGTGCGAGCGTGTGTTTAGGGATGCGCATTTTGTGTGTATGCGTACGGAGGTTTTCGCTTCCATGTCTCCCTTATGTTGCAAATTTGTTTGTGTAGGGGAATGCGGTTGCTGTCGTTGGCAACACACACTGCAGTAGCCCAAAGCGAGCCCCCGGGTGTTTACCCATGATGCTCTGCCAGGCCACAGTCCAGAGGGCCTCTTCAAAGAGAAAACACAGAGACCATGTTTCAAACCGGTATAGGTGGTCTCAGTTAGCACTTTTCCAGAGCGCCCTAGATTGTTCTCGTCCCATAGAGATTTTGTTTTGTCTTTGTTTTTAAAGCTTGATTTAAAGATAACACTCAGTGGTTATAAGGTCAGATGTTTGACTCGGTACAGTGAACCCAGCAGGGCCTTTAAATTAATCTTTTGGCCTAGAACAGAGTATGTATATTTATATCAGCCTTTAATGTGGTTGAAGATGACTCGTCAGATAATTCTGATCTGATGGGGCTCTTGATGCTCTCTGAGCTCTGTTTCTAAAAGGCCTTTGAAGGAATGACGGATTCTATGGTTTATGCCACACTTAAGCTTTTACAGGGTGTCCTCAGAGTTGTGTAGCTCAACTGAGGGGCCCGCAGGGTGGCAAAGAGTAGGGAAGAGATGAAAGGAGATCAGATATCATTTCAAAATGTAGGATCCCCTCTGGGAGGAATCTATTGCTCTCCAGAATCGTTCATACACGATGCAATTTTGTCAAATTCAACTGCTCCAGTTGGCTGAGTAAAGGGCTTAGCAGTCTACAGAAAGGTTCCTTCACTCTGCACTTTTGAAAACCAATAAAATCAAATGGAAATCCAAAGCTTTTCATTCCTACAATCAAAATGAACATTTTGAGGACATAGACTGACTGACCATTTGGAAGAATCTTTTCTAAGTAATAGTACAAATATTATTGGAAATGGGGTGTTGCAATACCGGTATTGACAATAACCGTGATATTAATGATCGTGATTATTGATACTGTGTTAATACAGTAATCTTTTAACTAATTCAGCACCAGTATCTGGTTAATGCTCCAACACAATAGGTGGTGCTGTTTCCCCCATTTAACATTTTACCACAATGGGTACAAATTCGCTCTCTGCCTCCATATACTCATATTTTAAATGTGATTCAATGTGTGAAAAAGAAAAAAAAACACAATCTAAATTAAAGATAAACTGGTAGCATTACTTATTTATTTTTAAAATTTCAATAGATGCAGCGATAATACAGTTACTGTAAATTGTAGTACAGTAGTGAAAATACTGTAAATTACCGTAACAGCCCTAAATGACAATAATGGAGTTTCATGCTCCCAAATATGACACTTGATGTTGGAATGTCAGTGTCAATCATATAAGAATAAGAATGACTAAGGTGTCTGTTTCTGTTGTAGGCTGCCCTATGCTGGCTACTTTGGAGGGGTGTCCGGCCTGAGCAAAAAACAGTTCCTTAAAATCAATGGCTTCCCTAATGAGTACTGGGGCTGGGGAGGTGAAGATGATGACATATACAACAGGTAAGACCGTGATTATGGTTTACATCTGCTCTCTTATTGGCTCACAGAAGCGTTCTGGCCCTTTAAATAATTTTTAACAGCCTATCAGAGTCCTTTTCATCACTGAACAGTTTCTTTCACATCATATTAAAGGTTACCGTGTGGTTGTCCACTTTTTTAATGATGTCTGATTGTTGCCATACATGTTGCTATGGACTAATTTAATAAAAGGAGTCAAAATGTATTGAGCATATTTCCCACCACACCAATTAGCACACCAGCTGTTCAGGCAGTTAATAAAATACAGCGGCACAATTTCGAGGAAGTGGGCAGCATAGGAGGGGATATTAGAAAAGGAAAAAGACTTCAAAGGTTTTACTTAAATGATGTATTAGTCTAAGCTCTTTACTAAAGTTAAAAAACCCTACGAATTAAAAAAGTAGATTAAAACGTAAATGTCACTTTGGTGGTTCTTGCCATTCAGGTTATGTTCAAATAAAACTTTTTAAAGGTAATTGTTACACTGGCAAATGGAGCTGTAACAGCTGAAGTGTGTCATTTGTTAATGTTGAAATACTTTCTCCTATTTCTGACTTTACCGTAAGCAAGCAAACAGTCATTATTTTTGCAATTCTGTTTGGTGAAGCTAACAATTTTAGGTTGTAAAAACGGATTATATATATATATATATATATATATATATTAAAAATAAAATATTATTTTGTAAGTTCTAGGAAAGTTCAAAATGTTTTTTTTAAATAACTTTTCTTTCTTTTTCCTTTTTGAGAACAGTCAATGTTCTGAGAACGTTCCCTGTTAGCTGGATAGCGGCACTGAAATGACACTTCAGCTTTAAACCTGAAATGCTTGCCGTTTGTAAAATGTCTGATTGCAGTAATTGCTTCTGTGTCACATATAGCGACTGTGATCCTCGTTAACACATTGCAAATTTTAATTGTACTTTAATTGTACTCCTGAATATCTGTTTTTGTCATGCTGTTTGAAGTAGCTTCGGTTTAAAAAATCAAAAGTATTCAGTATTCAAAATATTCAAACATGGAATTTTTAATGTTTCTCTCTTTTTAACATTTTAAATTGCCTAATTGAATAGAAAAATCCTTTTTGTTGTTGTTACGCAACATTATGCGTTTTTTAAATAGCTGTCATAGTCACTGTTCACTGTTTATATGCACAAGCTTTACTGACTTTCCAGGATGCCATTTTGTCTAGCGATCTGGTAGACAGGTTTTGAAATGTGTACGACAGGCTTTTATGAAAAAAGCATGAGTAAGTATGCATCATTAGAAGCAGTCACTTTGACTCAGAACAGTGTCCTTGTGCTGTGTCTGGGCATTCGTCTATCAGAGAGAACACTGAGATATGCAGCACTGCAGGGATCAGCTGTATACACTCCCTGCTTACAAATCCACACCGTGTCCAGGCAGAAACGTACCAGAGACGAGGCCCTGACTGCCTGGTGTCTGTCTTTTAGGATAATAAATAGCCACGTTTTCTCTAGCTATCTTTGTGCTTCCTGCGCAGGTGATGAGAGAGAGCGAAGCCGGCGATATATCTGGGCACGTACGCGATAATACAAGTGACGACGTACAAATCAGTCACAGCACGCGTTTCCAAATGTCAATCTTTTCAGCTGTTTGGGGCGACACTGACAGCTGATCGCTGAGAGTGGATGGCGTGATAAAGCGAATCTCTTGTGTTATCTTTTTTGTGCTTTCACCCTCTGCTTTTTTGACATGATTAGAGAGATTATATAAATAAAAATAAGCTTTATAGCTTGATGCCCACAAAAGCTTTGAAGCTTTAAAGCAACAACATTTCCCCCGAGATCCTTCCCTGAACAGAGCTATTTTTATTTGGAGCTTATAAGAGAAGCTAGTTGTTGTTCTGGAGGAGTTCTTTTCGAGGGCTTTACTTTAATTATGTGTTCCTGCATGCACTTTTATTTACCGTGTTAAAGTTGCTTGTGTTAAAAAAGATCAACAAATGTTGTTAAAATGTTATTGTTTGTGTGATTTATACAGTAGCTTCAGAAAGTGTGTGTACATTTTACATTTAGGCATTTAGGAACTGTTTTTATCCAAAGCAACTTACAAAGTGAGAAAAAAGTGATTGTTCTCATTGTTTAAAAATGGATGTTTGCTATTGTTTTAGAATAAAACAACAATCACTACCACCCCAAGTATCATTTATTTTAAAGATGGCACAAACAAACTCGTCACGCAAGACAAAAAGAAGTTAAGCCAAAATGTATTTGTGCACTTTGTGGTTTTCAAACATGAGTGGTTTATCGTTTTGTCTAATATAATTAAATTCGTACATTTTAAACAGAGATATTATAGTTTTGTTTTTAATTTGTAAACAAAACTGCAGCTTTATTAATATTTTGAATTTTAGCTAAAGTTTTAGCTACCTTGTGTGCTTTTATTTTATTATTTGTTTATAATTAATATTGCTTTATAAGGTAAATTTATTTGTATTTCAGTTTTAGTTTAGTTTTTATTTACAATTAATTGTACAATTAATTTAGTGCCTTTATCTAATTATTTTATCTAATTATTTTGGTAAGGCAGCATTTCTAAATTTTGTTTAAGTTTATAAAATAATATTTATGCCCATATTTAATTTCAGTTAACAGAAATGTTTTAATAATTCCAGTAAAATAACCTTGGTTTTTAAATATGGCTGAAGTATCAACTGTAGCTGTGGGCCACTGTAGCTGAGCTGATAGATGACACTGAGTCACAACTCATCACGATCAGTCCTAAAGTTTGAGTGTGTGCTGTTTTCACAGACACATGAAAGAGTGACGATAGAGTGAAACATTGTGTGTGGATGCAGCTGTGTGTTCTGCTTCAAATTCCCCATCTGACTGGTGGAAAGACACACAGAGACTCAAAAAGTTGCCCACTTAGGCCCCCTGGGTGGAAGTTTACTAGAACATACTGTCACTTCTCTAGAACCTTGGGCTCCAGGGACTGCTGGCCCCTGTCAGCATGACGACTTCTTCTCCCATGTCTTTTGAAGGTTACTGGTCTGACAACGCGGGTCCCAGCGCCGATGGACATCACTTTGTGCAAGCGTGGCATCTAAAATAAATGTGCGGACGTCTGTGTGGACTTGAGGCATAGTGATTGTAACTGGCATTAGTAACTAAAATCATTGTTTTGTGCTGTAGTTGATCCTGTAGTTGTATAATTGATTCGTAAGTGTTTCCTCTAGCCATCAGACCTATTCAAAGAAGCCATGCTGATACATGCAGCAGAAGTCAGTCTCCAGTGGGGAACAGCTCCAGCAGGCAGTTTTGCCCTTTGTTTCGCATAAAATGTTTGACATTGAGTCCGTGGGAAAATTCTCCCTCCCACTGAATCCACTTGAACTAACGTGCAATAGAAGTTGTTCATTCACTTTGTTGGCTTGTGTCAAATACTTGTATAGTGGTTTATTTACGGTGATTTACCTGACAAGTCCACAACAAGATAAAAAGTACAGGTTCAGCTGGTTGTTGCTAAGTTATGTACCGCTCCCCTCATGGTTGTTATCTGGTCTAATTAAACTCTGAGTGTGGACGACCTCATGTAGTTATTATTGCTTGTTGTCAAGCAGTAGTTTAATTTTGCGAACTTTTCCAGAGAAACTTTGCAGTAATGATCCTTTTTTAATAGCAAGTCTTTCGCCTGAAAAAGTGTAATATCGGAGGTGTGATTTATCTCCAAAACCTGCTTAATGGAAGAGCAGACGTTATCTAGCTCTGCCTGACTGGCGTGGAGCTGCAAGCTGGACATAAGGTCATCTCTGCGTGGAGTCATGGAATGAAGTCATTGTGGATAGAAATAGCCCAGAGGTGTGCGTGTGTGTGTGTGTGTGTGTGTGGATATTGGATGACTATGTCCTACCCTCATGCGCAGCAAATGTTCCGTCAGAATGGCTTGAAACAAAAAGCAAAGTTAAAGAAGCCTTTGGAGAGTTTTGCTGTCCCCTCAGGCCATGTGGACAGAGAATCATCCAGTCATTCTTTGATTTTCAACATCTGTGTAGTTTGAGAAATTTGAGGCCCTGGAGGGACATTTCTCTTACAACACAGAAGAAGGACACAGTGGAAGGCATTAGGCGGTCGTGTTCCACTGTGGATTTTAAGTCAAATTAAATAGTTATATGAACTAAAGGACTTGTGGTGTTTATAAAAAGGTGCCTATTTTTGTCCACTTTAATACAATTACATTATTTCAGTCTGGTTGTGTGCTAGTCCATGGGCATGCAGAGATATGTGACTTTAAGGGACCACCACACCTTTGGCGTTTTTTGGTGATATTTCATAGCTGACCTCATTTTCATTGCGGACAGAATTGTTCCTAAGTCAAGCCACATTACCTGTCTCGAACAGGACTTGTTCTGATGCAGTTCTAAATAGAATGATAGGATGGCAGCTGTGCTCATGTAAGTACACAACTATTTATACAGTTTTTGCAGTACACATAGTGTGCACAGTATGCTTGGAACACTTGAATGTCCTGCTGAATTTGTCAAATACAGCAGGGAACTGCCAGATATACTAGTATACTGTTTACAGCACACTCTGCAGTGTATACTGTATACTTTTAGTTTCATAAATAATATAAAACTATAACTTTCAGTAAATAATATGTAAAACTATTATTTTAGTTGCGGTTTGCTACATTTTCACTGATTTCTTATGCTGTTCAGAGATTGGCATCCAGGTGTCTTGAAAATGAAAATAGTTATTAAGCCTTTTTCTTTATGGATATGTTGGGTACGAATTTTTTTATTTTATTAAAACTGCAAACTGTAACTTGTGGCTATCTACCGCCATCTCTGTTTGAAAAAGTAAAATTGCAAATACTTCTCATTTTGTATGTTGGAATCATTATTATATACTTACCGTAGCAGATGGTGGTAAGGTAAGGAGACTGTTTTAACCACTGATCTGTCATGTACTTGCTCAGTTACTGATATCTGTTCATTTTTAACCCAAAAAGCAGCGGAAGGCAGCTTTAACAGGGTCTTTCGGTTTATTCGCCGCCATTGTGCTGAAATGAAAGGTCATTTCGAAAGCAGTGCATCATGGGATATTGTATTATATTCTGAGAGAAAACGAGGGTGAGGGAACCGAAGAGCATTTCTGGGGAGGGTTGTAAAGGAAGAAGAGTTCCAGACAGGGTCATCCTTTGTGCCATATTGTATGACCCCCATCCTCTTCCCCCTCTCTCTGTCGCTCTCTTTTCTCCTCTTTATCTTTTCTCCTATTTTTCTCCCATTTTTGCACCGCCAGCAAGACATGAAGTAGTAGCTTGTAGTGGTGATTTCAATTCCCCTTCACTCTAAGGGTTTAATGCAATTAAGTAAACTGCCGGGAGGGCGGAGAGATCCAGAGAAATTCTCATGTAATCCAATCAAGGACAATGTGCACTGGGCCAAAACAGATCTCCAGTCAACACTATTAATTATTACTTTACCATTCAGAGCCAGTGTTCACTTAATCATAAACTGATATGTTGGCTAATAGGGACACTGAGAATTAATACATCATTACCATACATTCAATAACACGACACTCATTTCCTCTTAAGGGTTATTAATCAAACTGTTACATTCAAAATGCATTGAAGAAAACTTGACTCGGTCGTCCTGACCGCCGAATACGTTATGATGTACATGTTCAGTTTCTGACTACAAATGTGTATTTTGAATGTTTGCATTATTAATATTAATGTTTTCCTAAAGGGCCTTAATGGTAAAAATGTCTAGGGTGTGTAACTGTCAAGATGTTGGGAAAAAAAAACAAGTCTGATTAAATTAATGACATTTTTGCCAAACGAAATAGTGGTTTGACATTCATATTTAAAACAAGTTTGACATTCGTATTTAAAAATAGAAGTGAAGCTGTGTGCATTATAAGAGAGAGCATTATGTATATTTAAGGTGTGATAATATTACTTTTTTGTTTGTTTGTGTGTGTGTATGCTTATGTGTGTGTGGTCCTGGTATTTACTATGTTATGAGGACCAAATGTCCCCATAAATTCTGTAAATTCCAGTAAATTCTGACCTCATGAGGAAATTGTAGGTCCCCATGAGGAAAAAAGCTTATAAATTATACAGAATGATCTTTTTTGAAATTTTGAAATAGAAATATCTGTGATGATCAGGTTTCATAAAACATGAAAACTCCAACATGTGTATGTGCTTTGTGTGTGTGTGTGTGTGTGTGTTTGTGTGTGTGTGAAAGACAGAGTGAGAGAGAGAGAAAGAGCACATTATGTATATTTGAAAATTGATAATATTTCTGTTTGCTTTTGTTGTTAAATAATGCGTGTTTTCCTTCCTGTTTTCTTCTTTCGTTGTATTCCTGGAGGTGTTTTGATGCTGTTTCTGCCTCCAAGGTCGAGGTTAATTTAGAGCAGCATCTTTTGTTTGTTCCCAACCAAGAAAAAAGTCATTTTTTCACGCAGAAGCTAAAAAGTCAATTCAACCACAAATCTTTGAGATGTTCAGCATGGATTTTCAAGGTCGTTACGCAGCACAGCATTTTGCTTTTTCCCCAATCAGACGACTCTCAATATGCGCCAGCGCCAGAGTAATCACAGCTGTCTGAGCCGAGCACAGAAGGTTGAGAGTTCAAGGAATCCTGCTGCGAGCCAATCGCCCGATAAGATTTGAAAATCCTGAAGGAATAAAAGCCGTAATAGGTGTGTATAAATGTGCATAATGACCAACACAAATCAGGACACGAGGAGTGTAACCCTCCTCTTGCTCAGGGCTCATGGATGTTTAGCTAAATTACTGCAGGTGTCTGGAACATGATGGTCTCTCCAAACGGAAATAACTTTTTTTGTTGTCGTTTTTATGACCGCTCCTGGTATCTGAACTGGACTGATTCTAGCTCAACTCAAATCATAGTGTTCCTGTAGCTCAGCTGGTAGAGCATTGCGTTAGCAGCGCAAAGATTGTGGGTTCGATTCCCAGGGGAGCACATGTACTTACAAAAAATGTATAACTCAAATCTACTGTAAGTCGCTTTGGATAAAAGCGTCTGCCAAATGCGTAAATGTAAAATGCAAATCAGAGAAGTGGAGCTATAAATAGCTTGATTATCATCGACCCCCCCCCCAACACCCGTGATGTGGTTGAGCAAGTTTGAATCATGAAGAATTTCACAATTATGGGTTAATAGCTCGGCTCCTCCAGGTGTACTCGCTCACAGTATGTTCTCCACAAGCTTTTCATATTTAGTGATGCCTGACTCTTGATCATTTAACATAGTGGAGTACAGTATTATGAAGAGTTTGCACAAAAGCAAAACTTGTGCTGGGTTGTTTAACCTTTTCTTAAAGACAAGTCACAGTTTTGCCTATGCAGATATTGATTTTACAATAATTGAAGTGTTAATCTTTGACAGAAGACAGATAGGCAGTCTGTTTTAGCAGCCCAACAAGGCCATACATGACACTGGCTCAAAAAATTGTTGGCCAAGAAATGGCAGCCGTGGGAGTTTTTGAAATATGAATTATGAAATGTCATAAATATTGCCATTTGTTTAGAACTTTCATAATTTTTCACATTTAAAACCACTTTCTGCGCAAAAATTCTATTATCTGAAGTACAGCATCTGTCTGTCTGTCTGTCTATCTGTGTATATATATATATATATATATATATATATGCCAGTACATTCTGTGGGTGGTGCAGTCTTGTTTACAGTTTATTAGAAATAGTTTCCAGATAGTTGCATGAAAACCTGCTGACTGTCACGCATCATCTGTGACACAGATTTGTCCAGTCCCTTACACTGGCTCATTGTTTTCACTGCCTTTTCTCTCGTTATAATCTCAGGCCCTCAGAAATCCATTTTCTGTTTCTAGGTCAAGAATACTCAGAGATTACCTTCAACCTAATAATACAAGAGCAAGGCCTTTGTCATAAATAATGCAGATAGAGGGATTGAAGTGTATCGGAATTAAATAAATCATAAGACCCCACACATACACGCAGCTGTATACTCGAAAGGATTTCCATCTAATCAAATGCTTTAGGAACGGCATCGTCCTTCGGAAATACGGCGTGAGGCTCAGAGCTCCATCGACACTGCGCTCACATGACAAACATAAGATTTGTACTGACGCCAGGACCCAGAGCCAAGCAGAGAGATTAGAATGGGTAGATTGTTCAAGCAATTCTAAGTTTCTCTATGCTGTGGTTATTTAAACAAATGGGATTGTTCTGCAGGCAGGGTGTGTGTGTGGAGCTGCCTGGCCTCGTCGTTCTCTTCAACAAAAGCTCCCGACAGAATTCACAGCTATTGACTTTTTTCATTTCTTTTTCCCTGCTCGTTTGGTGTTTTTGGCGTTTGTGTTGGTTAATGACTCTTTTATTAGCAGCAGTTGGTTGATGTTCGCTGTTTGTTAATTAGTGAAAGCTTTCAGTCACTGATACTGATGTTGAACTTTGCGACTTCATTGCTGAAAGGTGACCTAATGATCCCCTAATGATTCTATGACTGTGTCTCAAAACAAAGACAAATGATATCCCACAATTCTGTGCGTGTGAGTCAGCATTTGGTTGAAAGAATAAACATCCAAGGAAATAAATAAAATTAGGTGTTTATTTCTTTTAACTTATGACTCCATTTGTACTGATTATTAGCTTGTTTCTCTAAAACATGAATTTGTGAATGATTAGGTAAGACATTATGATGCTCTTGTCTGAAACCAGTTTCCTTATGAGAGGTACCTTAATAAATAAACATGGTCTGTCTAGCAATAGCAGTAGTAGTAGTAATTGCTATCAGGATGTGAAGACACTTTCAACCAGCATAACAAAAAACAAATGTTTCTAAAAAGATCGCCTACCCTTCCTTTAAGTCATTGACTGATTAGGCACTGAGACAGCTGCTTTAGGTTTTGGACACAGTCCGAGAAACAAAACAGGAAGTGTTTGAAGTCATTTGAGGTAAATGATGCTCTTGTTCCTGAAACAGTGTGTATAACTGTGTCATCAGACTCCGTTCTGACTGCCTGAGCCCAATCAATCAGTTGATATGAAACCTCATACATACTAACCATAATGCTTCTCTCTTGTTCTCAGAATCACACTAAATGGCATGAAAGTGTCTCGGCCGGATGTGAGAATCGGACGCTACAGAATGATCAAGCATGAACGAGACAAACACAATGAACCAAACCCCCAGAGGTGAGGCTCTGCTCCCCCACTGTACATCATCATCTCTGTGGAGAACTATCAGCCCTGCCTGTGCTTAAGATTCTGAGCTCTGCTGGGAAGTTTTAAATCATACCACTTATCCTATTATTTTGACTTATTGATCTGAAGCACAGCAGAGCCGTTTGAAGATAATGTATGAGACATAGCTTGAGATTACTGACATTTTGCAGAATTTTGGCAGATCGACTGCTGGAAAGACCACCGTGGCTAACCAGCTTGTGTTTGAGGCCCTGTTTGCACCTGCTGTTAAGATGTTTACACTTGGGCTTTTTCCTGAATATTTCCAGTTACTTTTGTAACTCAAGGTGCAAGCTAAACAAGCTAAAAAGTGTGAAGTGTTTAAAAAACTTGTTGTAGCAAAGTATAAATCTTCCTTTATACTCACCACATTCAAATTTTTGTTCATAAATTTTATTTTTTGACAATACTTCACCAGTCACATCTTCCTGTAGCTCATCTGGTAGAGCATAGTGCTAGCAACACCAAAGTCAAGGGTTTGATTCTAAGAAAACACGTAAAAGTCTATGGCTTGAATACTGTACATTGTGGAATGGAAGTGAAAAGCTGTGCATTGTGTAAACCTTGTTGGAGCACCTGACACTTCTGCCGGACTGATCACTGGTTCGAGCCCTGCTTGGGAGGGTGCAAGTAGGCTTGGTTACAGTTGTAACTCTCTTTGAATAAAACCATCTGCCAAATGCATAAATGTTGTAATTCCTTTAGCAATTACTCGTTACCATAGTGAGTACAAGTGCCTTGTACAGACCTAGTCCAGCTTTTCTGAAATATCTGAGGTGGTAAGAAAGTGTTGTCCTGTCGTTCTCCTAAAGATGATTGTGTGTGTTTATTTCAACTGGGGGAAGTTCTTCATGCATGAATAGCTCAGACGTCATGGTGTAAAATAGCCCAATCAATGAGTCGATAAGTCCATTCGTAGGCGCTGAGCTGCTGGCCAGATTGTTCCCAGGTAAAAAAAAGCTTTACAGAGGAGCAACTAATTGCAAAACGATTCCTGCTGTTGCAGGGTGGTCCACTCTTTCATGGTGGTTGTCAATCCTGGGAGAGCTCTAAGAGAAATGGCAGGACAGAAGCAAAGGAATGCTATTAAAAGTTTGGATTGGTCTTTTTCTCTGGTAAAGGGTTTCACTCACTGTGCAAAGATAAGAGTCAGTCATTTATTCCCTTTTGCTCCGTTTAATTCTTATTCTCCCTCCCTTGATCTCTCTTTCTCATTCACTCGCTTCCTGTCCATCTATTTATGTCTCTCTCCACTTTTTCTTTCTCTTCCCAACGAGTGGCTCAGACAATCGAAGTAATGAGCGCGGCCCACCCCGCGAGCCACACGCGCATGCTAAACTCATCTGCGCTGGAGAGGACAGAATGCGGGGTAGGAATGAATGAGGTGTCGCTGCTGAAGTTAATGAATTGAAACATGTCACGGCAGAGTGGGCCTGTTGTCACAGACAGGTCGTTTGTTTGTGTTCTGTCTCAAAGTGGAAAAAATGATGCAATGCCGATCGGTGAGATCTACCTTCGGTGCGAGCATCAGACCGGAAAATGTGCACTTTGTTGTTCCCTGGAACATTCTTTTTTTTATAATTTTCAATTAACCCAGAGCTCCTCTGTCAAAAACCTCACAGGAAGAAGCAGTTTTGTATGCGTGCTGAGTTTGGCTTTTTGAATTTCATGTCACAACCTGCTCTGTTTTGTCAAGATGCCAATTCTGTAATCAAAAGTCAGAGACTTGAATATGTGCTTTGTATTAATATTCCCAAAGCTTTTTTCATTTAGGTTTGAGCTATGCTATCCACAGTGCTTGAATATTGCCATAAACTTACCATATGATGACAATTTTCCAAGAATTTTAGGATGAACATATCTGACAAAGTTCTTCTAGTACAATTGAGAATCATATATCATATTAAGTTTCCTGAGCAACCTCTGAGCAATGATGTCTTTCCTCTGAGATGTTTTGAAGTACATTTATCAAACCTTCTCCTGCTCTTCTGATCCATGACAGTTTGGCTTTGGCTTCAAGTGAGGTTTCGTCTCAGGCCAGCGATAAGCTTTATGTTAGTAGTATTTTAAGTGTATTATGTCAGTGCTAAATGAGTAAGCCATCTGTATGATGTATGATGATGAAAATCCCTAGACAGGGGTTGGACCGGCCACTACAGCTCGATGACAATCAATATATCAAGAACTGCAGTCTGAAAGTGATGGATCTCAATGCCACCCTCTAAAATACTCCCTTATTCCGCCAGGGCTAATAGAATCAACCGAGATGGGCATTAGTGTAGGTGGCAAAGTCACAATTCATCTGGGCGTCTGATTAATAATTGATTAGCAAAATAAAGAGAATAATGGAAACTCGTTTCGAGTATGATCCCTTCCTCTCTAAATTTTATTGCCTTCATTAGTGGCTTGTGAGGATTTTTCAATGATAGCTCGTTTTTACGTGATAAGAGGTTTAGTCTAAAACCTAAAGAGCTCGTAAAATCGAGGAGGAAATTTGATGAAGATTTTGGCTGTGCTACATATTTGGTGCCATGGATTTCCATAGGAAAGCAAAATCCCATGAGATCTCTTTAATATCTCAATTATGTCT
>JAZGTJ010002525.1:0-41665 GCA_036877575.1 Botia almorhae
GAGGGTTAGCCTAGCCTCTCCCTGGGGTAATTATTTTTACATTATTACACATGCTCATATTCCATCCGCCCAGCTGAGGTGACAGGCAAATTTATCACTGCGGGGGTCTGTACAGGCAGCAGGGACGTTTGGGTGAGAGAAGGGGGGGTTGACAAATGATAAAATAAAACCCCTCTCTGCTTAAATTGTTCCTGCTAATTCTTTTTGGGGGGTGAGATTTATGAGTAGCTAGCCGCCCGTGAAGGAAGATGTGCGGAGATTTGTGCGCACACGTGTGTGCGTGCGTGTGCGTTTGACAGAATGCAGGGTACACAAACAGACAGATCTCATCTTTTATTCCATCAGTCATGTGGTGATATTAAAACCAGTCTGACTGGAGAGATGCTGTGAGATTCTTTGGTACGTGCTACAGTTTGATCTGATCTGTAAAACTAAGTGATCATGGGTAACGAAACATGGGTAACGGAACCCTTCCCTGTGAAGCTCCGCATACATTTGGTTTCATTATTTAGGCTTGAATGAAACATAATGAGTCGTGATTGAACTCAATGGTTCTAGAACGTGTAATCTGTGAGAGATAATTCACTCAAAAATGAATATTCGGTTATTATTTACTTATTCTAATGTCGTTTTGGAACTGTATGCTGTTATTTTTTCTGGGCAACACAGAAAACATGAACAATTACAGACCCTTCACATTTCATTTTTAGGTGAACTGTCCCTTTAAATGGTTATGCCAAAAATGTTCCGCCTTGACAGAATCTACTGTGACTTTTAGAAGGTTAATCAAGCTGTTGACCCTTGAGAAATGGTTGTGTGGACCACAAGAAGTCTCACCGAAACCTAGAGAAACAACATTTAAATTCTGCGGTCCGCGATGTCTCTTAAGGTGAATTTGTAGTCGCGCGGGAACGCCATGAACCCCTAAAAGCAGAGTACAGGTTGGAAGACGACTGCCTTGTAGAGGATAATGGTTTTGATGACCTTCCAGAGGATGATGGACAGAATATGAATGAGGTTTGGAATTGAGGGGCCGGTCTTTGAAGGTTAAAGGCAGGTGATTGGCACAAAGATAATAACCATTGCTGTTTTTTGGCATGCCGAGGAAAAACAAAGGCTACGAGTGAGCAGATGACAAGAATCTTACCTCCCGTTGCTCATCAAGCCTCCATCAACACGCTGGAACGTCACTGGGGTCAGATCGAGGGTGGAAAATGAGGGAGAGAGAGAGAGAGAGAGAGAGAGAGACTGAGTCATTGCAGCATAATAACACACAACCAAAATGAAATCAATTATGCATCAGTCTTCTCTGTCTGATTGATGATTCTTTGAGACAAGATTCCACACTGAAGAAAATAAATAACTGGAACTGATTAAGAAATTAAAAGTTCTATTTATCTATTTATCTGTCTTTGTAATCTTACACGAGTGACTGCACAGCCCACAGCGTGCACAGAAGATAAACATGCGTGATTCGTTTATGAAGTCTATCTCAAGATCTGAGCTTCTCTGCCTCTGTCTTTCTCTAACTTTTTTTTTGTAGAGTTTTTTCCCCCATAATCTTGTCACAACATGAACAAAAGAAAGTGGTACCACACAAAGAAATGCAAAAAGCAAAACAGAGCGTATGAAATAATGAAGAAAGATGTTTGGTGTGAGCAGGCCGATTTTCAACAAAAGACATTTTTCATACTAGTTAGCACAGTTAACCAACATGACTAATGGAAACAGAATGGAACTCGGATTAAACAGTTTATTGCTCGTCACTTCGCACCCGGTTTGGTCTTTAGCTACTACACCACTTAAGAATGAGGAATCTCTACTGACATCCACATTTCCACTTATTTTCCAAGAACCACATGCTTTGATCCAGAGTGACTCCCAATCTGTTAACAGTGTGTCCTGCAGAGAATCCAAATTAGATTGGTGACATTTCGGTCTGAACTGTTAACAATCCATCACCTCTTTTAACAAACAGACAGTCTAAATATGAAACTTGATGAACACTACCCAGGGGTTGGCTCTCCTCCGAGCGCAGCGTTTGTTATGTTTATTTGCATTCACGGTTAATTCCAGAATCTGGCATTTCAGTAAATTGAAAACAAACGCTAACGGTATTTTCTCTCCCCAAGGGAACTCTTTTAATGTGACGCTATGTGTGTGTAGCTCTGTTAAGTGCCTATCTACAATAGAACACATTGCTGAGTTTTTGATGTGGCCCGCAGACGGGCGCTGGTCTCGGCTTAGGCTGGGCTCCAGATAAGCACTCTCTCCAATATGAAAACTGATTACTCCTCTTTAATAAGCATTTACTGCAGCACGACAAAATCGCCGTATAAAAATTCCATCAAATCTTCCTTCCTGCCCGAGCAGAACTTGATTTAGCCTCGCGGCCATGACGGGTTTAATGGGGGAAAAGTGAGTTTGTGTGAACAGGTGTATTTGAATTGTGTATTTACCTCTTATTCTCATCATCAACAGCCCCCCGGCCTCGATTTAATAAACAAACGCTGCGGCAAATAGGCACGTCTTAAATGTCATATCATTTCAGAACAAAAGCGCTCCACGCTAACGTCCCATCCTTTTACGATCTGTTTATTCCATAAACCCCGAAATGCCGAAATGCGCGCAAGATTAGCAATGAACCGTGATAATGAGCCGAAGACAATTTGGCTTCAGGAAACAAGAAGGAATAGCTCACCATCTACCCACATCTTCAGCTCTCAGGTTAGATATAGAAGCGCCTCACCTTTAGAAAAAGCTGCCCTATCTAGCATGGATGAATTCTCCTGCATGACTTACACACATGGGGCCTGGCATGCAGGCAATATGACTGAACGGCACGCTTATCTGCTCGGCACATGGGTGCCGGAGAACCGCAGGAGACGTGGTCCTCGGGGGAACCGAGAACCTTGAAGACCACTGAAGCAGTGGAGACTGGAGACCACTGGAGTGCATTAAAACGGAGAAGGCAGCTATCTGGGCCATAAGACCTGGACAGCTGACTGCTGTGCTCTTATCTTCCAGAGAAAAAGAGAAAGTGGAGTGAAGGGTGCTTTCGTAAAAAAGACCGATTTCATCGGTAATGAAGTTTGGACTGAAACCCTACTACAAGATAAAGGCACCTCAATCCACAGACAATCCCAGGAGACATGAAGGCCACCTGGGCCAGTTGAGTGATTTTTTTTCTTCTCTTTTTTTGTTATCAGTTCAGAGTGTGATTGTGGTCAGCCATGTGAGATCAGGTCATCACCGGTTAACCTCTGTAGGCTTGTGAATCTCCTATATATCACGCAACTTGCGGACAAACCAACCATTGAATTACAAACGTTTCTCAAGCTACTGGGAAAATAAGTGGAAATCAAAGGTAGCGTGACCATTTTTTTTTTTTTACATTGCCATGAAATTTGACATATGGAAAATCAGGACTGGTGGAAGATCGGTATGTTCGGAATAGCAGACTGGTATTCTGTTCGCAGTAAATGCAGTCGCAATATAAAACTGCAAATTAATGAAATAATGATAACTGGATGCTAAATAACCAGCTAACAATTTTAGGTTGTAAGAAGGTTTTGCTAATGTTTACATTAACTAACAAAAACGTTAAAAATGTTACGTTGAAAGTCCAGTTTTTTAACATTGCATTAACGTTATTGCTTGGTTATATGCTGAAATTGTTCCCTGTTAGCTGGGTATGCAACATGATGAGGTCTTATTGTAAAGTAACATATTACCATTAAAACTGTTCATGTTTAATAATGCTAATTGTTTTACATTTTAATTTGTAACGTTATTTTTTAGAATAGTAGACAGCATACATTACATACGACACAATATTTAGTAAGCTCGTCTATTCCGAACATATGTTTGGCAACTCAAAGTTTTGCCCAACATTTTAACATTCTTAAATTGAAAGAAGAGGGAGGTTTAGCTCAAGAAAACCCAGTAGAAAGCAAGCAAAGAACCTCTTATGATGCCCACATGTTTGTTCAAGCATTTAATAACAAAGACAGGAATGAACGAAAGAACAGAGAACTCCACAAAGGTAGAGGAGATCAAACCCCATTCATGACACCTGCACAGACATCCAGACAAGAAGAACAAGGAAAGGTGGCTGAAGATGAGATGAAAACCACACGAGAAGACAAATAATATGAGCACAAGTGACCATCACTTAAACACAAAACTGTGAACTGCAGGATCTGCAGATCTTCCACCTGGCTCTGCTGAGCACTGGAGCTTTGAGGAACTGAATATCCAGTGCTGACAAAATCAGGTGGGCAGCATTTGAAAACTAGCACGCTTGAATCACGAAGGGACGCTACATTGTGTCAGGGAAGGAGAGGTGAAATGCATTATGGGGGTTGAAGACGGGACAAATGAACAGTACCTGCAGGGGTGAAGGTGAAGGACTGAACTGCAAAAACAAGACAGAGAGAGTGTGTGTTACAAAGCCTGCAACGCTCGCACGTGTCTCTACGTGTGTTCTGCATGCACATTTGCGTGTATTTCTGCGTGTGCGTTCTGAGCCAAAGGTTAAGAAAAGTCGACAGGCAGTAAGTACGAAAACAGAGTGGACACACACACGCCGAAGGAAAACATTTTGGTTCGGGTGTTAGTTGCATCTCTACCTGCGTAATTGCTCAGACCCTTTCTCTTCTTCCTTCTCCAGTACAGCCAGATGCTGAAACCCATGAGAATGACCCAGCAGGCCCCTCCGATGCCTGCGATGAAGGCCGGCTGCTTCACCACATCTGTAATCTGCTCTGTGATGCTGTTGTTTCTGTTTCCGCTCACTGTCACGTCCCGGAAGTCTTTACCTGCGTAAACACAAACTGTGTTTTAGTGACGCGGGTGAGTTTCCAGATCAGTTCGAAAGCACGAGGAAAAACATTCGTGCTCCGGTGAACATCGGCGCAAAATCATTTAATCAACTCAGCCGGAGCGTTCAAAGCTCGTCACCTTGACATTTACCGTCAGCTCAGTGAGCAGAGCTTGAAAAAGTGTTAAAACGACTAAAACGAAATGTTTTAAAGAAAGCAAGGAACAGCATTCACATCACATTTACCTTGCATAATGTGACACACGAATAAGCACGGTAAGGTGGGGCTGGATTGGATCTGATTGGTTGGAAACTTATTAGGCTGTAATATTATTGGTTCATATTATTAATATTATTAACCCCTCCCACGTGGCCTTGATTACATCAGCAGGGCTCAAAAATAATTTCAGAGGTGAAAGAAAAATGATGGTAATACAATACAATACAATTTGTGCACAAATCCAAGGGTATTTATAAGTAAATAGTAACCCTAAATAAATAGGGTCTTTTTTTAAATTTAGCCTTTTTTATTTCAAAGAATAGCAATATACACACACACATACTCCCAAACAACAGTTGTGATATATAGTCAGCCTCTGGCTGCTCGTGAAGATAGATAGCAAGCTTGACATTTGGGAATAAGGGCATATCACCGGCCAAATCATCACTTATGGGTCAAACCAGTCACAAGCTGCTAAAATCCACATAACTCACACTGTAAACACCCAAAACATGGAACAAATCCATCTTCAGCTCTGACCTGAGATTTAATTCTGATTCTGTTGACTGCAGTCAAAACAATGCAAGCCATAGACAAAATTTTAAAGACGTTTCTGACCATCACATGACAGCATGACATCGACATGACAGAAAAGATGGTCGGGGCGTCTCGTACCAATAATGATGGGTTGTGGTTCGCTCTTGACCCCCACCCCAGCGCTGGTGCTGGCCGCCACCTCCACCCGATACAGGACCCCTGCTTGAAGACCCCCAACCACCACTGAACGGATGGCTGCGTCCACCGTCTTATTGACATGGAAACGGGTTTCATTGCCCAAACACCAGATCTGAAGAGCAAGAGAATATTATACAGTGAAGACATAAAGTCATGCACGTGGCCTCATGCACGAAACACAGGCTGAAAAATTCTTCGCGTACATTGTCACATTTAATTGGTGTTTACCTTATATTCCTGGATGATGCCATTTTGATGTTCTGCTGGAGGAGGATCCCAAGAGATACTAATGGATGTGCTGTTTTGATTGCCCACTGTGAGTACAGTCACCTGCTGAGGTGGAGCACTGGGTGCTGAGAGAGAGAGAGAGAGAGAGAGAGAGAGAGAGAAAGAAAAGAAGAGAGAGAGAGCGAGGGACAGAGAGAAAGAGATTAACTTGTAGTCTCACAGAGAAGTTACATTCATTAGGTTTGTGTATGTTGTAGTTTAGCAGAAACATTATGTATCGTTTAGAATCTCTTGTTTCCTCATGTTTCATTTCAGTTGTGCTAGGTTGGCTTTTACCTAAAACTGACCACAGTTGACTGTTCTTTAATGCATTAAAGCATCTAACATCATTTCTGTGCACAGTGCACTTATGAAAGACTGTGTTGTTAGCACAGCCACTGTGTCACATTAAGAAGGTTAACTGAGCTGAACAGGAGTACACAGGTGCAGAAGATCTTTAGATGGAAACCTTCTACAGCCTGACACTAGCAGTCCTTCACATTTCACTACAGTTTTATATCCTGCCACTGTACGCAGGGATTTACTGAAAAATACATTTACTGACAGACAATTGGGCTTTCTTAGCAAATCGCTTTGACAGGCACGCAGCTCGCACAGCTTGGAGAAATGAAGTGAAGCGCATTCTAACAGAGGTATTTTCTGAGAGATGGATTGGAAACAGAGGAGTGCAATATAAAGCACAGGGTAAACACATCGACGGCCACATATTGATGGCAAGAGGCCAGTTGTGAATGGAAGACCCTGTTTTGTCGTTGGCTGAGAGCACAGTCTGTATGACGGGGCCCCGGGCCCCTGGGCCCCTGTTTTATTAACCCCACCAGAGCCACTCTGACACACACAACAGCATTCCAAGTGGAAAAGATTGAAATAAATAACAGCAGGCTGTCCTGAAAAATAGCATTTTTTTAAAATGGTTTTCTTATTTCTGTGGTGGCAAAACGAGGTGCCGCCACACAGCAGAATACTGACAGCTCAATTACGGTAAAGTCTGCTTGCCTGCTCTCTCGCGCGCTCTCCATTCTTTCTCCGCCCCTTTGACCCCCCACATAAATGGCATATATCCCAAAGCTGCACTCATCTCCTCACATGGGGCGTCTCGTTTTAACCCCCAAAAGGCCTGACAGGACAAACGGCAGCTTGCCTTTATCAAACATCTCTGGCTGAGGGAAAATAAAAGGCCGGACGATTCAATCTCGCTAATGCGCGCAGAGTTAACTCGGCACGTCGCAGGTGACAAAATCTCTCACATAACAATGCAGCCAATGTCATTCAAAGTTAATGCCGCAGATCATTTAGAGGCTTATCATTATGCACATTTGAGCCAAACAATACATATTTCTCATATGGCGAGCAACGGCGCGGGCGATGCTAATAGCGCCATTAGCGGCGTGATGTATGGCTAGCGAGGATGTGACCTCTGTTTCGCTGCTGCTACTGTAGCCTGGAGGGAAAAAACGCTGTGGTGTTTAACCGAGCTAATGTTGAGACCGCGGGCAAACCGCGGGGCTGTATCTTACCGAATGTGCAGAAATGCTACGTTGCTTTAGCATGTCACTAATCATCGTCACGTGTTAATGACCTCCGGGAAAGGTTTCCATTGAGAAGCGCATTACACACTATGAAATGGATTTAGACCACAAGGGAATATATTCTGATAAGGTCTGTTTCACCTTTTCAACGTCTTTTCAAAAATGCTACCACTACAAAATTAATCTTAATAATGGTTTTCAAAGCAAGAGCTAAACTTGGTTAACTCAATAATATATACTGTTAACCACAATTCGCACTTAAACTATTGCTACTGTAACATAGGATCTCTCTCAAAGCGTTCACTAGCTTTTTGACCACAGTGGTGGCTGATACCAGTTTATCCCAGTTTGAAATCTTTTAATTAAAAAAACGCTGCCATCTCACGGCTCTGCAAATCTCAGCACTTCAGCAGAAGGTTGAAATGAAAGTGAAAACCCTTTTACTTTCCGAAAAAGACAAAGTGAGAAACAGAAACGGTCAGATCCAGAGGGAGCCTGTAATTGTCTAATCAGACAATGACCAATAAATCATCCTCCATCATGACAAACGGTCTCAACTGTTACACAGAGGAAAACAAGAAACAAAAGGGGCCTATCGAAGCTCTTGGGCCCCCATGACACTTTCAGCAGGGGACCAAATGTTTGGTCTTGCTCTGGTAATGGTGATGACATGCAGGTGGAAGGTGTGATGGCTGTGGAACGGGGCTTTGGGAGACAGAGCTGGTGCTGTGTGGAGGAGATACGGCTCTCTGCGGACACTCTGAGTAACAAATGAGTCTGTCATTGTGCTCAGACTTTAATCAGCAAACCTTCTGGGCTGGTGTGTGTGTGTGTGTGAATTTATGTCTTGAGAGTTCCATATGCTGCTTAAATGATTTCAAAAATGCATTTTTTTTACAAGATTTACGTGCAGTTTTATGTGCGGTAGTGACCATCATTTACACCAGATTGGCTGTGAATCCTGAATGTTGATGCCCAGCTAACAGGAAACATTCTCAGAAGGTTGGCTAATGTTCTTAAAAGTTCTCTCAAAGTTATAAAAATACATTCTTGTTGTAACATTATTAGAATTCTTGAACGTTATATATAATGTACATCAAAACATTATTCTTAAGTTGTCAGTGGAACGTTTTAAAAACATTGTTTGAATAACCAAGCAATGATGCTAATACATTGTCTAAAAAACTGGGTGTTTTGAGCTTTTCTAGAACTTTCAAAATAAACATTTTTGTTACTTGGAAACGTTAGAGAAACATTTTTACAACTTAAACTTGTGGGCTGGATAAAGGCGAAACAACCTGTATATCTGAGTCACATTATAAAGGTGAAATGTACCGCAATCTATTTGAATTAAGGATTAAAAAGAATCTTTTCATATATTATCAGCAGAGATGTGTACGGGGGGGAAATTTATCAAGTCATGTTTATTTTAGAGCCCCATCAACCACAAACACGGTACCAGTAACAATGAAAAGGTCAATGCCTGTGTCAAAACGATACCGTCTTTCTTGTGAGTCCTGTCAGGTCAAGAGACAAGCTGGAGACTACAGTGCTGTGGACAGCAAAGTAAAAACCCAGCTAACAGGAAACATTCTCCGAATGTTACCTAATGTTTTCTGAAAGTTCTGTCAAATTTATCAAAAACAAAATTGCAGTAAAGTGAATGTTATTTTTATGTTGTCAGTAGAACGTTTTAAAAATGTTGTAGAATTAAGAAACGTTTGAATGCAGTTTTTATAACCAAGCAATAACTGAACGTTTTGAACATTCCTAGAACAATCAAATGTAACGCTTAACATTTTGATACTTAATGGAAATGTTAGGGAAACATTCTTGCAACCTAAAAATGTTAGCTGGTTTCTGCATACTACGGTGTTTGTCACGACATAGGCCTAGGGCCAAACTATGTATCACTTTGCCAAAGTTGCAGTGCTGTGATCTGCTAGGCCAGAAAGTTAAAATCATCTAACCTCTGATCTCTTTTGTGGTGTGCATCAGAACCATAAGGTCAAGTACAGAACTCTTTAAATCAAACATCACCGATGCACTGGATCTTAAAAGAGCTGAACTGTGTACCTTCCTCTGTTGTTCTGGCCGTCCTGGATTCGCTGTCCATCCCCTGAAACTCGTTGAAGTACGGACGGACTTTGATCTCGTAGACGATGCCTTTCTTCAGAGCGGAAAGCACCATGCTCCTCTCCGAGGGGACCTTCACATCCTGACTCTGCCATGACCCGGGGGATGGCAGCCCTGACATTTGCCTGTACAAAACCCTGTAGCCCTGGATGAACTGAGACTGCCGGTCCACCTGCAGGGGAAGCAGCAGATAAAAGTTTAAACAGTACAAAGACTGAAAACAGACTGAAAACGACAGCCACAGAAAAAGGAGAAAATCTGGTCAACATGGGATTTTGCCGGTATTCAACTTTACCAAGATATTATATATACAATATATACAGTACACATGTGTATGTGTGTGTACATGTATTATATATTATATTGTTATGTATCATAAATCATTAAAGGCAGATAAGCTACATTTTTGTTATGCTGGTTGAAAATCTCTTCAGATCCTGATAGCATTTACGAAGTAAAGTGGTATAAATATATTATATTTGTCTTCTGTGGCGCAGGTCCACTACACATCCACCCCCCCCCCTCCCAAAATGACAACATGAGGCATAAAGCTAAAAAAAAACACAATCAACAATTTGTATAAAAGTAAACAAGTCTCTTTGTTGCCTAAAGGCGTGTTTTTGAACAAAAGTTGTATTTACTGTGAGACATAACTCACATGAATGTTTTCCCCACAGCAGATCTTGGCTTTCAGACTGAGATATTAAACATCTGTTCCTCTCCACACACACACGGATAAATCAGCCCAATGGGCTTCGGTTCCTTCCAACGGTTTTTAACTTTCATTAATTGAATGATTCAGGATCGTAAAAGCTTTCCTGACACCATCGATGTTTACAGCGAGGGAGCTGCTGTATCCAGGGGCTGCGTAGGTTGATGATTTATGGATTATTCATATGCGAAAAATACCTCTGAAACAGTCTATCCCCCGTTTAGACAGAACAGACAGACGCTTACATTCGTCTCTGTAATGAAGCTTGATGGCAATCATTAATATACCGCAGGAGAGTGCTTACAAACTAATGTGTGACAGCCCGAGCTGTAAAAACACCATTTTAATGCAATTCAACAAACAATAAACACTTTTAGAGTGTTTATACAAATGCTGGAAGAAATGGAAACAATGACCAAGAACTCCTAAAAACAATTTATGTGCTATAACCTTTGTCCATTCACAGCTTATATGTTTTAAACTCATGTCCAATCAAAATGTAGCCTACATTCTTTAACCTGTCTAATAGTTATTGTTCTATAACAGTTTTTTTAATAGTTTTTATAACCAATCACAGTCCATGTCCTATAACCTCGGTCCAATCACAGTCCATGTGCTATAACCTCCGTCCAATCACGGTCCATGACCTATAACCTCTGTCCAATCACAGTCCATGTCCTATACCTCTGTCCAATCACAGTCCATGTGCTATAATCTCTGTCCAATCACGGTCCATGTCCTATAACCTCTGTCCAATCACGGCCCATGTGCTATAACCACCGTCCAATCACAGCTCAAAGGTTACAACTTCTGTTCAATCACAGAGTGTCTTACCGTCCATGTGACCTGTATGGTGGTGGGGCTGAGGACCACCGGGTTGTGTAGGCGCACTATAACTTCACCCAGTTCCTTCTGTACGTGTCTGTGATCCACACCCTGCGCAGGGGGACTTATATCTGTAAAAGAGAGAGAAGCCAGCGACACTACGTTACACAGTGCACTGAAAATGCTAAATTGCTGACCAGTACAACATAATCCCTTAAATACAATTAAATCCCCTAAAAGACCGATGAGAAGTCATTCCCATTGACTTTGTAGCAGAAAATGCAGCTTTAAACCAACCTGTGAGGTTACATCAGCCCAAGGTCCCAGAATCAGTCACCCCTAATGAACATACGGGGGCTCTGTGGCACCTTAATCGAATCCTTTCCTGTCTTTTTCCCCCCGTAACGACCATTAAGGTACCAGCCAGGGCACTAACTCAATTATACACTCCAAAAGTAGATGATGTTTGTTCTACATTATCCTCTGTCTCTGGAACTAATGAGCTGATGGGACTGTTAGTTTGTGTACTATCCAGACTTTTTCTGTGGCTTTTTTTTACAGCTACAAGTTAACAAGCTCGAAGCAACTCAAATATATGTGGACCAACTGAGTTGAGTTTTTAAACCGGAGTACAAAACGTGAAAATAATCGAATTCAGGCTTTTACACCATGAGAAACGTATTCGGATAAAAGGTTTCATGCAATATTGGGTGGGTGGGAGTACCTTGCGTACGAACAGGGTCAGACATTGGGCTGGGGTCACTCAGGCCCTGAATGTTGACTGCTCGCACCATGAACAGGTAGATGGTGTTGGGGCGGAGGCCCTTTATGGTGTACTGCGTGGTCTTAACGTGATCAGCCACAGTCTGCCAGCTGTTGCTCACTGATTGGCTGCACAGGGAGGAACAAGTGTGATGTCATAGTGGGGTGTAATGTGTTTACTAGTTTGGCGTTTACTAATTTGTGTTTACATTAAATACAGTATGATGCCCAATCTCTTGTGGACTACTGAAAACAAACACTTTACCAAATTCTTAAGTAACACGTAAACAAGTTTATGTAATATATTGAAACAGTTCAAAGGAACAAATTTTCAGGGCATGTTTGTTAGCTTTTATGCTATCTGCTAACGAACTCCTAATAGTTCGCTAGCATAATAAACTTACTGTTGCAGATTCATGAATTTTATATTTCTCTCTTCCCAGAAAATGGGACAGAAATTTTGTTGACTCATCATGCACTACACAGATTCTTGTCCAATCACATTCATACCTGAAAGCTTCGATAACATATGATGAGATGGGCGACGCCCCAGGCAGCCCAGGCTGCCATGACAACGACACACTGTTTTTGGTGACGTCTGTGACCTGAGGTTTGGAAGGTGGACCTGGAAGATCATTCTCATCTCTGTTTTTGACTACAATAAGACCACCGGCCTCTGACGAGAAAAGAGACAAAACATAGCACATAATCATGAAGTCACTCTTTGTAAAGACTAGCTAAATTTTAAATAAGCAAGTTTATCATTTGGAAAAGGCAAAGTACCTTTGACCTCCAAGAAAGCGCTCCAGGAGGTTTCTCCACTGGAACTTGCTGCCACGCAGGTATAGATACCAGAATCGGAGAGCTAAAATAACGATAAAGAAAAATATTTTCAGTTTTAAAAATCGCAAGTCCAGCAAACAACAAATCAATTCGGTCTGTGGTGAAACGCACACGCACAAGCCCAAGCCTTGATCTGAGTGAGAGCCTTGATCTGACCGAGAGAGAGCGTGTCCAGTCTGGCTGGAGTGCTGACACTAATATGGCAGATAAATTCTATTTTCCGCACCCTTCAGCCAGCCTTTATCCTTGCTGGCAAATTCGCAAACCACCCTTCTAACCGCAACGAGAGGCAGACTAATTCATTTAAAGGGCCAGTCGCTGAAACCCCCTGGACTGCTGACAGCTGGCGTACGTCCCCCCTCTCTACCTTACTGGGACCTTCCCTTAGTTATTTGTTGCCTTTCATCAAAGCATCCTGCCTCCGTTTATTAGATAAAATGTCAGAGGTGGACAGCGCTGTCATACATAATGGTTATTCCATTCTGAGCTGACGGGGTGGGCTTGGGGACTTTAAATTTAATATGGCCCTAAAAGTGTGCCTGTATGTGTATTTGTTTGTGTGTGTTGGTTGGTGTGTGTGTGTGTATGTGCAAATGTGTGTGTTTGTTGGAGCCGGTCCAGGCTTCTATAAATGATTCTGGGAGAGCTGTCGTATCCCTAAGTGATAGTATCAAACAATTTAGCAGAATCAATATTTCCCATTCATCCCCGTAATGCAATATGATTCCCTCTGCCCGTCTCTGTTATGTCTTACCGATATCTGATTGAATTCTGCTAAGCTTATATATCACACTTAGAAGACGACGAATTCTGACAGCTGGTAGTCACACACAAATACACATGATAATAGAAAGACACAATGAAAGATACACATCTGGCGTACAGTTCGTGCTGTATACTTGAGATGCATAAACCGGGAATACATATTGTGATTTTTAATATAAACTGATATGTGTTATATTTTTTAAATGTTAAAAGTTAAAATATTTGGCCGATATTGAATAAATGCATTAAATAAATGCATTTTTTTTTATCATTTACGCCTCAATTGTGTCATTTGTGTAAGAATTTTGTACACACAAAATTCACTAAAGAAGACATTTTAAAGTATGTTGGTAACCAAAGAACAGTAGCACCATTGTATGGACGCGAAACTACAAAGATATTTCTCAAAATATCTTCTTTTGTGTTCAACAGCAGACAAAAAGTCATACAGATTTGGAAGGACACAAGGGTGAGTAAATTATGAAAAAACTTTTAATTTTTTGAGGGAACCATCACTTTAAAGTACTAAACCTTTATCTTGTGTCATTATTAATTCATCTACATTATATATTTTGTATTTTAAGTTTGTTTTTAAATGAGAGAGAATGTAGGTTCATAACACCAGTCATCACATTGGTTATCATAACACAACAGCTAGAGGAAAAAATGAAATAAAAAGGTTTTCCTCACTCGTAATCCCTTGATCTGCAGACTGCCGAGGTCTTGCAGGGACATGCGAGCATCTTTCCCCAGCAGACTGACCCCGTCCTTCAGCCAGCTGATGGTTGGCACTGGGTCTCCAGAAGCATGGCACCTCAGCAGAGCCACGCTGTCCACACCCAGAGTCTGATTGGCTGGGCCCTGGCGGATGATGGGTGGGGGACGATCTGTCAACACTGGAAGAGAGAATTAACAAACAGAATAAAGGATAGATCTGAAACTGAAACTTACCAGTTAATAGAACCCGCATGAAGTTTTACTACTAACCCAGCTAACTGGGAACGTTCTCCAAACTTTGGCTAACGGTCTCTAAAAGTGCCTTCAAAGTTATCAAAAATGTTCTTGCATTAACATTTTTAACACTATATGTCATATATATATATAAGTTGTTAGTGGAACATTTCAAAAGCGTTACAGAATAAAAAAACGTTTGAATAAAGTTCTTCTAACCAAGCAAAAACATTTATATAACATCTGAAACACTGAACGTTGGAACATTCAAAATAACATTTTTTTAACGTTTACAATGTTTTTGTTACTTTATGGAAACCTACAGCCTCAAATTGTTAGCTGGGAAGACTGCAAAATAAGCAGATCGTTAGCAGTTAGCGTGCTTGCCGAGCTAGGCTAACTTACTTTTCCCAGAATATAATATCACGACTCTTACACCGATACTATATCATCCGTTAATTGTAGCGCCGAGCAGACTGAACACAAAGAACACGTTGGTCATTAAAGGTACCCAGAAACATTTACGCGGAAACAGGAAACAGGATGTTGCCATGAATGGCCTATTCCTGGACATAACAGGGTCATATGCATATTTTGTGGCTGCACCACAGGGCAGCGTCTACCCCCGAGCATTCTGGGAAAACTGGGGGAAATGCTGAGTCTTAGATTTTACTCCACTGATGTGGCAGTGAGGTGGTTTTGTAGTGTCCAGTTAGTTCCTGGGATCCCTCATTTAGGAGCCAAACCCTTTCATACATTACTATACATGCGACTATCAGAGCGAGTGCGGTCGGCTGACACAGACTCGTAAAATGCCTCCATCTTGCAGCCCAGGATTATTTCATTTTGTGCTCTGTGTGTCATTTGTAATGACTGGGTTAACTGAGTTTGTGTGTTCGTGGAAAGATTTTCATCCGTAAGTTAATTCTTTTCCACTGGTATGTGGGCCCACAGGAAATCTGCTTGCTTTCTGTGCTTATTGTGGTGGAAAAACGTTAGAATTGTGTGAGAGGGACTTAAAGCGGCCATCCGTAACTTCTGCCTCTCTTCCGCCATCGCTGTTCGAAACATAAAATTGCAGGTCACTTTAGGTACTTTTCTTCACGCATGTTGAAGTCAACGAATGCCAAACCAACATTTCCTTTGAAATCGGACCTGACAGCTTAAATTATAAATTATTTTTATAAACTTACGAATCGGGGTAAGGACCATTTTGAGCACTGATCAGTCATGTGCTTACTCAATAACTGATGTTTGTACATTTTTTACCTCAAAAGTTACGGATTACAGATTCAAACACGGACAAATGCGTTCATCAGAGATAAAAGTACTGTGTTTTTACTGCTGGAATTCTGCAGGAACCGATTTCCGGATGAGTTCGGATGTTTGAATGGGAATCAAACGGCCCTGAAGAATCATCATCCATTTATTTCTCTGCCTAACAATATTACAATAATAACACACGTGTCCTGTCCGCCTGCCCCTCTGAGGACACATTAATTAGCAGGTGTGAATTAATGAGAAAAAGCCTGTGTGTGCTAATTACAGCCCTGCACCTCTAACCCTTAAATACAGCTTCAGACCCACAGCCCTCCCTGCTCTTCTCTCCTGTGTTAGTGTTTGTCTCTCACAGAATAAAGGATGGTATTTATACTGTCCAAATCTCTGTCGGAATGGCTCATTTAGGCTCAGGGATGAAGACTCGCCATCCTAATTCATCAGCGTGGATTACACCGCGCCGAGGTTAAACCCCAGAGTGCTTTGCAGGCCCATCCATCAGACCACCATAAGCCCCAGAGATGCATGCGGAGATAGATAGAGGCTGATGGAGCATAATGCCTGTGTTTGGATTAAAACTGCATCCTCTGTGCAAAACCAGTCTTTAACATTTGCTCCGTTGCGTTTAAACTCGACCGGGCTTCAGTTGCTCCTAATCAGTCAGATCTCCTCCCTGCTGGTAGGACACGCTCATATTCTTCATTTATGCATCTGGCAGATGCTTTTATCCAAAGCGACTTACAGTGCATTTAGGACGTGCAGTTTTTCCACTGTGTGTTCCCTGGGAATCGAACCCACAACCTTTTGGCTGCCAACGCAATTCTCTGCCAGTTGAGCTACAGGAACACCCACATGTTGTTCACGTTTTTTACGATAACGTTTGATGCGGAGGAGAGTACAAGACCTGGCGGTGCTACCGAGGAAACTGAAGTTCAAAACTATCGTTTATTGTTACCGAAACCAAACAAAAAGGTTGTGCATTGACTTTCTTTCAAAGACACGCGTGGTTGTTTTCTAATGAGCGTCTACTAAGTTGATCGCATTGTGTGTGTAGTAGGACTTTATGATATGGTGTGTATGTGTGTCAGACGGGTTTGATGGAGGGCTGCTCATCAGAGGAGAAAGAACATGAAGGCCTTGGTCTAACAGCAGACATTTCTCATCAGATCTCTCCTTGAACCTGTCCAGATATCTCTGCTACTGTAACAGGCACTAAATCAAACTCGTCCTGCAGTACAGGTGTGGCCGTGACCTCCTCCTCCTTATTTCCTGTTATTTCTCTTTCTTGTCATCCTTTACAACACACAAACACACACACACGTTTGCTTATCTAACTAAACGGGCATATTTTATAGGCTTCTATTGTTTCTATACACAGCTTGTTAACACAACAATATAACCTAACTCACTTTTTACAATATAAAATAAAATATTGTAAAAAATAATGCATTTTTACAATAAAAACTGTATTTACTACAGTGTTTTTAAAAACGAGTATGTCCCCAAAAGGGAGTTTTACTCAGATTTGTCAGGTTTTGCTGACTTTTGGGTACAAATTTGTCTCCAATATATGTTCCTTCTAAGGAAGAGCCATTTCCCGGAGTCTAGTTCAAACGCAATTCTTCATTGCTTGAGAGATTTAATCGTTGACATGCTATGCGGTAAAGCGCAACAGCTGTCACCTTTAAAAGAATATTTTTTGCATTAGACTGAAGAGGTTGTTTTTAAGTTCACATAAGTTGACTTTTTGCTACTTCTCTCTTCACAGAAAACTCTTACACAACCCTTCAACGCATTATTGTCGCCAAAGACATTTTTCCATCCTCAGTATCTGAAGTTTTCAAGGACGACTGTTTTTCACTCCCTTCTCAAGTTGAAATGAAGTTTTCCTGCTGTCAGGAGGAGTTCAGCGAGATGAGCTCCGGTAATATTTAAACGTGAGCAGAATTCAGGGCCGCTGGCCTATTCATCCAGCGCGGAGAGGCGGAATGAATGTAGCTGAGACTCAAGGCCACATTCCAATTCAGCTCTTAATGTGAATCCAAAGGCTGCAGGAGAGCTTTCTGTGTGACATTTATCTTTCTGCTGCTTTTGTGTGGGGATACGGAGACCTTCGGTTGCGTGGGGGGTAAAAAGTGTGGACTGACACGTGAATCAGGGAAAATGAAAGAGCGAGACGAGAGAGAGAGAGGGAGAGAAAGGAAGGGAGAGAAAGTGTGTGTGTGAGAGATAAAGTGAAAGAGTGTGAGGAGAGAAAAAGAAAATAACGCTTTAAAGAGGCTTTATCTTTATCAAACCAGTTTGATAGAACATACTAATCACATTTCTCAATCATAATTTTTACAATTCAGAAAGATGCAAGTAATCCATTCATTTCCTGTGTTCAAGTGTTCCTGTAGTTCAGCCGCTACAGCATTGCATTAGCGGTGTAAAGATTGTTGGTTCAATTTGCAGGAAATGCCCATTCTGATCAAATGATTAGCTTGAATGCACGGTAAGTTGATCTGGGTGAGAGTGAAATGCTAAATGCATAAATATAAGACAGTTTCCCCCAAAACACGGCAAAAATTTGGGCATCTTGCCCAACAAAAAAGGAGAAAGAAAATGTTGGCTGAGAACTGCTGCCACAGAAGTCCGGAGTCCCGCTATGCTCCGATCCACCCCAGTGCTTACCGTCTGTGACCTCAAGTTGTGCTTTGGCCAGGATGCTGCCCGCCACCGTCAGGGCCTGGCAGATATAGTAACCCGTGTCGCCCCGCTGGACCGCAGTGATGGTCAGATCTCCACCAGGCGACACCGAGAAACGGCTGTTTGGCTGCTGAGGTTGATTTGGAAACATAAGGTTCTATGCAAACAGAAAACAAAAGAAGAAAAGAAAAGTTTCAAGATCATTTCTGAGGAAAATAGTTCCGCAGTTCTGGAATTACTGGTGCGGCGTCGTTATCTCTTCGAACAGAAGTGCTCGGAATGATGTTTTTGACTTAGATAAGGATAATTATCAAAGCGTTATCAACGTTTTCCAAAAGCTCTACTTTAAAATTCAAAATTGCTTGACACAAAGGCTCGCCGCAGACAAAGCTGCTTCCAACCAGTACGTAAACCCTGACTGTGTGTGTACGCCCGACTATGAGCATCCATTGTGTCTAAATGACTCTGGTAATTGCTCTGGGCATCGTTGTTTACTCACTTCTTCTGACAGGGTTCGAAATGAAATCTGCTGGAGAGGAGGCCGGGTGATTCAAAGCTAATTCACCACCAGCGCTCGGTTTAGACCGTTTGCTAATTACGGGAGATAACGAGGCGGGTTCATTAATGGCCACCATCGACTGCGCCCTCAACGTTTACCTCGGGTTTTATATCTTGAGATCTCTCCAACCTTGCATTTATTTCCTCGCGCTGTCTTTTCATTTTCAAATCCTCATCGCTGACCGGCGAAAAAAACGAAAGGCATTAGCCGGATTCAATTACACGTAATGACTTTAATGCCTCAAATTATGCTCCAAATGATATTTTTTTCGTTCTTTCTGTGGCTCTTTTTTTAATTAGCCCCTCACACATGATGGATGCTGGGTCCATTATCCTCGAGTGTGACTGAGAGGTTTCTGTCTGCCCTAATGACTCAATAACTGCTTTCATTTTGCCTTTTAACAAATACCTTCAAAGACTTTGAAGGGAGAAAGTTCAATATTGTGTTTAATATTGGGTGTGAAACTCATAAACGCTCCGGTAATATGGCGGTATGTGTATTTTCATTACATATAGAGCATTACCACAGAGACGTTTCAGGTTCAAATTAAAAGTATAAAGGAAAGTGTCACTTTCATACACTGTGGCTGTTTTTCTTTTTTAATCACCTTTTAGCTCTTTTCGGTTCATTTAAACAATCCAGCAGTGTAACAAATGAATTTTTAACATACATAAATTCCCCGTAGTCCCATAATTAATATGAGGTCATTAAAACTGTATGATAATTACAGTGAAATTGGAGAGACGCGGTTATAAAAATGTATGGGGTAAAGAATGTGGCAAAAAAAATTGCTTGACAGAATGGCTAACCAGCAAGCAGTTGTGGTCTACTGGTTAGTGCGTTGGGCTTGTAATCAGAAGGTTGCTGGTTCGATTCCAGCGGTGGGGGGTAGCAACTGAAGTGCCCTTGAGCAACTCCCTGATTGTTCCCTGACCACAATAGTGTCCTGCTGTGGGTGGGTGTGTGTGTTCATGCCTCACCAGTGATGGGTTACATACAGAGGTTGCATTTTGGGTATGGGTTACCATATCTGACAAATATGTCACATTATTATTATGTATTGAACCTCTGTCATAGTTAGAAATCTCAACTACCCTCTCCTTGTAAGATCATGTATATATTTCGAATGCATTTTTATCTTATTGCCTGCATGAGTCCCAGTCCTCAACTGCCCCGCGCCTCAACTCAAACAGACTCAGGGAACTAGTAAGTTATGTTCTTACCTGACTTCCCTCTTTCTGCCAGAAGACCGCCGGCTGTGGGTTCCCTTTGGTCTCACAGGGGAAGGTGGCGGTCCGACCCTGCGCCACAATCTGGTCCCGGGGTCTGATCACGAACTGAGGCGGGGCTGGGTCAAGAACCGGAGACATAACCGTTACATCACAACACCGACACATGCAAACCAACACACGTGACATGTACATCAGGGGAACATCCGCAGGCATCCGCAGGCATCGACTGCCGGGATCATCGACACAGAATTCCATGCATCAGCCCATTTCCGACAGCATTCGGCCTCTTGGATCGTCTGTTTGCTTTGACCACAAACAGCGAGGACAGCAATCACAGGAAGCCATTCATCCAGGTGGGATGAATGACAGGCAGGTTTTAGGCCACAAAACCAGAGGGAGGGGTAGATCATTTCAACAGGGACACACTTAGAAGGGGTAGTTATGTGGATGCCACACCCTGAACCTGTGAGAGAACTAGCACTAGCTAGCTAGAATTCACTATGGACGGGTAGTAGACTTCTTTCTGACGTCCAAGTGGGTTTAAATGCTACTCTATTTATTTGCAATCATTATCTGCAAGTAAACTCCACAACAAGCAAAGAACACCAGCTGGAGATGCTTAAAATTATTGAATCTGCCGTTTGTATTTTAATGGTTGTCATTCTCTATTCTGTGTGCCAACTCGGGTCACACTCTCACAGAACGAGAATTTTCTATCGCTTTATGCGCCACTTTCAGCAAAGTATTTTTTTAACCTATCGACTCACCGGGCACAGAAACCCAGCCAACACTTCTGCAGAGCAAATTCAAATTAACCAATTAAAAAGTACCATCTTCCCTGCATTTCCTGTCCAGGCTGACCTTAAAATGGAATCAAAATTCAGGAAGACGGAGCCAAAGTTTCCCCTTGACACTGAGTCACAACTACTTTCTCCTTAATGAGAAGGTTAGGGCACAAATCTGTTTAAAAAAAACACATGGTCGGTTTGTCAGGCAGGAAATCCCAGCTAACAGGGAACGTTCTCAGAACATTAGCTAATGCTCTTTAAAAGTTCCCTCTCTTAAAAGTTATCAAACACATTCTTGCAGTAACATTAATAGAATGTTTTAATGTTATATGTCATATTAAAAACGATATTATTAAGTTTGTTACAGAAAAAAATGTTTGAATAATGTTCTTATATCCAAGCAATAATGTTAAAACGTCTATTAAAGGTTTTTAGGATTTTTGTTACTTAATAGAAATGTTTTTACAGTCTAAAATTGTAAGCTGGGATGGCAGCTGGAAGTTAAAATGCTATTGTGGTGCAGTTCCATTCACTGGAGCTGTATAGTTGGTGGGTTTCAAAGATGAAAGCGAAGGTCTTGCCCGAGAAATAAATGTTTTAGCTGACCTAAATAAAAGATAGATTTGTTACTGTCAGTAACTCTGAAAGCAACCAACCAACAATCAATCACTTTAACCCCAAACAAAACTACACAGAACACGCTAGCGCTAAAAAATTGATACTCCTCAGTCACGACGCTCACAATAACTCAAGATTTCAGACCAAAAACAACAACAACTATTATGAAAACGGAACATTTTGTTTCCGTTAGTTTCATGCTGACAGCCACGACGATAAATCTAGATTGGGGAATATAAACAGTTGAGTTCTTTCAGTCGGGGGAACCATTACTCACGATACGCCTAACTACAGAAACAAAAGGGTCAAACCGCAAAAAACACAATCTCCCCTTCGCTCTGATCCCTAAATGAGCCTCTCTACAGTCAGTGCAGCTGGCAACTGTGGAAGTCTGCAAGTGTCTGTGATTTATTTCGCTGATCCCACTTTTGTGAGGCTGTACTTGACTAAGGCTGACACATTCAGGCAAGTTACAGATGGTAGCAGATTTAGAGGCTTCCCAATCTGGGCGCGGGATGGCGCGGGCACTTCTGTGAGTTTGGGCATCACACAAAAGCTTTAAATCACAGTTTGGCTCTGTTTCATTGTACTTCTGAGCCCTTCTGCACCAGAGCGAGTGGGCACAAAAGATGACATTTACAGATGTCACTCACTCAAGTGACTGTTGAATGACTTGGATGCTCAATTTCACCGACCAGTTGAGTGTTAAAGCCTTTTTGGCTAGCTTTGTGTGGACAGGAGGAACACACACTAATACAAATACAGTCACACACACTCACAGATTTGCAAGCGCACACACACACACACACACACACTCATGGACATTCCATAGACTTCTATTGTTTTTATACACAGCTAGTTATAAACCAATATTCCGTAATCCTAACAGAAAGCTTTCTGCATTTTTACAATTGTAAACAACTTTATGTACTATATTTTATAGCATTTTTACATAGGAGGACGTCCCCAAAAGGAAGTTTTGCTCACATTTGTCAGGTTTTGTTGACTTTTGGGTACAAAGTTGTCCTCAATATATGGTTAAATAAACCCCCTCCCACACACACATGAAGGGTACTACAGAAAACAAAGCTAGTTATAAATAATATGTGAATGCAATTCATTGCATCTCTTGATTAATTATTATTGTGTGTGTATGACTGTGTGTGTTAATACACACTGGTCCTTTTTGGGAAGTGTCTGGAGGAGAACACAGCTCTGTAAGAACTGGATGGTTGATCTGCACCCATATTTAATTCATGATAAACCACATCTGTCCTGTGACGAAGAGACTAAACACACTCTTGAGAGCTGTAAGCAAACCAGAAAAACACACACACATTCACACACACACTCTCTTAAAAATTCACACATAGATGAAAAAACAGGAACTTGTATGACTAATGAAATACCCTCTCGGAATGGCCAAACACATTGTTGCAAAGCATTTGATTCAAAAACACAATGACTAACCAAAATATAAAAAAACTTGGAATCACCCACTGTCTTTATTGCCAAATTTTCGTCCCTACAGATGGCTGTGTGTTAAGTAGATTCTGCATTATATCCATTCAACATTAGCAACAAAGCTTTAGTTAGAACACACACACAGTATATAATAAGGTTTATGGGCAGTACTATCATAACCAAGCTCTTTAAAATAACTAGTTAGTACATCCACGGTTAGTAAGGGATACAGCACTGGTTTGCTCTAATGTTACCTTAGTTAAAAGACTACTAAGGACATCAGGATGGGAAAGGAGGAATTGAAGCTGTTAACAGGGTTAGTTAAAGACTAGAGCTACTGCAGTGTGTGTGTGTGTGTGTGTGTGTGTGTGCGTGAGGCAGAAAGGGAGGCAGGATCACAGAGCGAGAGAAAGAGAGAGAGAGAGAAAGGGAACGCATGCGTTATGAAGGAGTGACTGTGATGGTACTTACCAACAGGGCGGGCTGAAGACACAATGGTGGAGTGAAGTAAACAAAAAATGAACAAAAGACAGACACACAAACAAATTGGATGAACAAAAAAGAAAGGGAAAAGAAGAAGTAAGAACAAACAAAATCATATTCCAAATGAACAATGGCAATGTGTTCCTGGGCATATCATCTCAGCACATTGTCAGTGGAAGCTGATTCCACAGCAGAGTTTAGAAATGTGTTGGATTCATTTTATTTCACTGTATTTCACCAAATCGTCAACGTCTGTTTGGACTAGCGCCCCCTGGTGGCAAAACCATGGAATATCTGTTGCTTGATATTTAGGAAATTTATGTAAAACCAGCATGTCTTCCTGCTCTCCTCTTTAAATGAGAGGAATTTCTTTTCATAAAAAGTCATTAAAATTGGGGGTTTGTCCAGGATAAAAATCCAGGCACTCTGCTGTGAGATCAGCTGCTCCTGCATTAATGAGGTCTATATACACATCTCCCCGTGAGGAAGCTGAACCAGCGAGACAGAATGTGGGCAATATAGAGGGAATGGTCAAGAGAGAGAAAAACCAGCTGACAAAGAAAAGCAGAGTTCATATTTTATGCAGCAGTGCAGCTGTCGAGCGGACTGATGCCATATTGACATTAAGAGGGAGCAATCACATTCAGAGCGCTGCTCTCTTCTTCTTTTTCTTCACTATCTCTCTCTCTCTTTCTCTCTCCTGAAAGGGTGCCTGGGTAAAATCCCTCCACTCTGCATCTCCACACAACCCTTCCCCGGCTGCACTCTGCCAGCTTGTAAATCCAGCTTTGAAAAGAGCTGAAAATTGACATCGGCTCCCATTGGTGGCTCAGGCCCCCTCTTGAAGGCCACAACCCCCCCCCCCCCCGTAAGGTACTAAAGCCCTCCACAGAGCTTCTCAGCAGTTTGATTTAATGTGGTGAGGACAGAGGAGAGATGGGGAAGAGGTGGAAGGGGAGAGAGGGAAATTACAGTGGAGAAAAAACGTTTTTATTAACCTTGCCCACCCGGATGGGGCTTTTCGAGGTCGGTCTGCACCAGTAAACTGTGAAATGGTTTTGCTGGTTTGGCCTGGAAAGCCATGGTGGAAAGCTGGAGATAGTGAGTGTGTGTGTGGGTGTGTGTTGGGGGGTTGTTGGTGGGCTTCATTCTAGGGGGTGTAAATAATAAAAAGGATTCGTTCCCAGGGCAAGATCCCACCCACTTAAATTACACTTCAGGAGTTCATTTGTGGCCCGTCAGGAGGTTATCTTGGCCTTTTAGACTGAGACTGCACCAAAACACATTATACTGCTATTGATTTCCAGTAAAGGGAGGCCTTACAATAGAGTCAAATACCTCAGATCAGCATAAACAAACTGCTGGGCCACTGTATGCCACTAATGTTAAGTTTCGTCTTCTTTTAAGGGAAAAACATACAGAAGTTAAGCTATCAAATCTCCAAATCTATACTGAAGCCCACAGGTATTAAACAGGTGAACGTTTTTGGGAGAGCAGCAATCGGTAATTATAATCAAGCAATGAAAACAGTCATTAATAATCAATGATGCGATCAACAACATCCGACTATGATGATTGCATCTGTTTCTTTCTCATGAGAAGGTTTAATATGTGTTGACTCGTTTGAAGGCAACCAAACCCGTGTGTATAGTGCGGGCAGTGTGACTGCAGCTGTGTGGAGGTCTCAGGAGTTCTCAGGAAATCACTGACCTCTGACTGTGAGGGTGGCGGATGCCTCAGTTTTGCCCACTCGGTTCTCAGCGATGCAGGTGAAGGTTCCTTCATCACCTGCTGCTGCCTTCTTTATCCTCAGCACATAATCATCTTTATCGTACTTAATATCATACCTGAAACACAAAGGAACAGAAGTTTATATATATATATATATATATATATATATATATTATATATGTATAGTTCATATACTGACTTTATGATATGGGTACCAGATCAAAACAACAAAATATTAACATTATGATCACATCAGAACAACCAATATTATGAACACAAATATTAATATAATAAAACCTTAAAATATATTAATAAAAAAATAAACACAAATATTAATTTGTTTATACAATGTTTATATAATGTTTATATATACGATGTTAATGTTTATACAATCTAAATATTATACATATTAAATATTTAAGGATGTTTATATTATATCTTCCTGCTCTTCTGCTATAAGATATAGTCTCTCTCTCACTCTGCTCTCTCTCTTCATATCTCAAGAAAAATATTGTCAATTTATACCATGGAATAAGTATGGAAACTACGGCAACAGTCTAAATATGTAGAGAATGGGAGTCCATTAAAGTGACAGTGCGTCACAGCAGAGGTTATACAGAATACCCGATGAGGGAAAGCAAGTATATTTAGAGATAGAAACACAGAATAGAAACACTGCATTTTTTTATTACTGACAGCGAAAGATCAATTATTCAACAATGACACACACTCTATACAGAGCGAGGAAGCTTTCAACCGGAACCACAGATGCTTTCAATATTTATGAGGCGTCCGATCTGTGTGTGTGTGTGTTTGTGAGAAAGAGAGAGAGAGACGGAGACAGAAGTGGGCGTATTTGTGAGCTAATCAGAAAAAGAGGCCGATTTCAGGTCAGACTGTGCAGAGAGGGATTTGAGATCCAGTCTTATTGATCTGCACCTCTCTGGCATCTCCGCGTACTTCAGGACGATGTCCTGGAAACTGACAGCCAAAGGTGATGAGCTGCATGTGTGTGTGTGTGTGTGTGTGTGTGTGTGTGAGGTGAAAGTGTGGTTGAGAAGTTGACAGGCCTTGCAGGTTGGTCTTCTTTTGTAGTATGCTGCTATAATTGGGATTTCTTGAGAGTGTGTGTGTATGTATGTGTGTATGTGTGTGTGTGTGTGTGAGCCTTGTGTCGGAGCTGTATTTGTTTGACAGCTAGACAACACACTGTCTGCTGTCTGTCACTTCAGATCCGCCCTCACACAGGAAGTGCGGCTCGGAGATCTGTACCATGTGGCTCGGGAGTTTCTTGACACTGACTTCCAAATAATCAGCACTATTCCCAAATGCCACTGCAATTATGAGGGAAAACCCAATCAAATCACAGAATTTGTGTTCTTCATAAAATAAACCCTTCACTAATAAGCTGCTTTCAACTGATGCTTTTGTTCAATGGAGTGCCTTGGTCATATTTCTCCACAAATCAAAAGAGGAAAATAATAAATAACAAATTATATTTTGTGTAAAGCCATTGAAGATTATTTCGAAAACGTTGTGCTTTGAGACATTCTTTATAATTAAGAACAATTTGTCATTATTTTAATGTGGAAAAAAATAATAAAACTTTTTTTCTTTTCGCATTATCCAGTATTCCTCTAAAAACAGAAAACGGGATTTTGAAGGCACTTAAATGTCATAAAAATGCCAAAATGCAAACAATCTTAATGGTAAACAAACTCATTTATTGTATTCAAACTATTTATTGTTCTCTTGATTTTAAGGTGAAATATGACCCACACGTTTCTTGAAAGTTCTGGGCAACAGTTTTGGTTCTGTTTTCATCTCTTCTCAGTGTCGGCATAAATGTGACAGTATTTCAAATATTTCAAATTTCAAATGACGGCTGACTTCATACTGGTCACAGATTTCCACAGGGTGAGTTTATAACAGAGCTGAACCGTGACAGCGTGCTGTGGTCGTGTGTGTAAGGTCACAAGGTCGAGGGTCACAAAAAAGTCGGCATTAAGGGAATAAAGCCCATATTGTTCGAACCAAAGTGAAAGCCTGACACGATGCAGAAGCTAAAAAAACGATATATCAGATGTCTTACTGACTGAGTCTGAGGGAAAGTCTGATGCCACCGGCGACAGAGTGAGTGAGAGAGAAAGAGAGAGAGAGAAAGCAATTAAAGAAACAACATAAACAGATGCAAATCAGATTTCCAACCACTAAGACTAAATATTGCATAAAACAAGTCTGGTAAAAGGAGACACACACACACACACACACTCACACATAAGGAAACAGTAGCTCTTTGCACTTCCTCTCAGAGCAGGATCTGTTCTCTATTAGGACAGGAATGCAATTACATTGGGAATAAAGCAGTTCTGAGGATACTGTGTACCGGATTGGCCTTTAAACAACACACACACATATTACGCAGCGTGTATGGCTGACAGATTCGGGTGTAAACATTTGCAGAAACAGCTTTCGCGAGAGTCTTTTTTCTTGTTAATTTGTACTTGGAACTTCGAGCTGCTGTGAAAGTCTGGGCCAAATGGCCCGGTGTTAGTTTGCCAAACTAATGAGATCATATCTCACAGCTATATGATCATCACAGGCATGTACTGTAGCAGCAGAAGTTTGTGAAATCTTGCAGGAGAATCCCACACCACAGACGGAAAGATCTGGTGCTCATATCAAGTGGAACAGTTTTCTGCTCGTCTCCATGGAGTACGTCTTCTCCAAAACTTGTCATTTTAATTAAACTGTTATGGACACTAACTGTGACCGGTTAATATGTTAATTCATTGTTCAGGTTTAGCCTAAGCTTTCTGTGTGTGTGTGGCACGTTTCTATGTATGACTGCATAACCTAAAGGTCAACTGGTTGCCAGGCCTTTATCTACCAAATAAGCAAAGCTCTTAAAAGTCAGACATCTACATAATCAGGAGAGAGAGAGAACGGACGGGTACGCGGGAGAAAATACAAGCGACTTCACACGACAGGCGACGGGCGAGAATGTCAGAATTAAAATAATCAGCTTCTTCAGAGACAGGAAATAAAATAAGAGCAGGAGACACGTGTTTTGTCTACTCTGGGTCTTGTGGTAATTATGTGCCGCACGGCTGCGACTTATTTAATTATAAGATTGTCATTGTTTCTTTCTCTAAACCTAATTAATTTTTTTGATATGCTTCTCCAAAATGAAAGAGAAGCGTGTTGAATTATTACCTGACAGATACACTGATTGTACTCGCCGAATGAATTACGATGTGTGTTTTAGCTGACAGCTGAATAATGTAGATTAATCTAATTGTTTCTTACAAAACTAATAAGCAAGGAAACCTTTGCGAAACCTTTAACGGTGACATTTGTGAACTGCTGAAAGTAACTTGGTAATGTAATTATATCTTAATCTTCATGAATTTGTTATGTTTCGCAAATGCACAATGGAGGACGGAATTTTATGAATGACATCAGTAATGACAATAAAAATGAAGCTTGTTCCCATTAACTCCCAATAGTTCTTAAATAGCAGTACACACACACATGTAACAGTTTATTTTGTCTGTGTGTGCTCGTAAATTCAAGTGGCCTGGTGACCCGCACCATTTCAAAGACACAGACAAACAAACAAAAAACGCATGATAGCACTCAAACCCGGCTACCGCCTGCATTCTTATCTGCCTGCTGAGGACACACACACCATGTGTTTTATGGGGACATTTCATAGACATAATGGTTTCTATACAGTGCTATATATATTCTATCTCTCTACACTAACCCCACCTCTAAACCTAACCAACCCCAATTTTTTTTTTGCTGTTTTAGATTTCAAAATAGATCATTCTGCATAATTTATATGCTTGTTTTCTAATAGGGTAAAGTCTTACATAAGATAATATATATATATATATATATATATATAAATGGATTGTATACAGTCATATGGTGGAGGGTTACTGTTTTTAAGTAAAAAAGCAAGGGAGCGTGGAGTGATACAAAAGATTTGCGATCAAATTAATACTAAGCAGTTATTATACCAAAATATGCGATTTTAGAATGCAATCCAAATTGCAAATTGACCAATCAGAATCAAGTATTTCAGAGGCTTAAAGAAAAATTTTATCTAAATTGGTTAAAAGTATCTATCACTATATTATGGCACTAACACAATGCTTAGGAATGTCAACAGGAACAATATTGAGCAGAAAATGACTGGAACAATAGGTTGCCAAACTGAATGGAAATTGGTGTCCTCCCTCAGCTTTTTGTTTTCTGTCTTATCTTGTCTCTTTTTTTGATGAAATCGATCCAAATTGTATTGCTTTTGACACAATGTATCTGGTACATGACTAAATCTGTTTTGTACTGCCTGAAGGGTGATCTTTGTCAGAAACATTTTCATCTCTCTCGCTCTCGTTCTATCTCTACATCAGCGTTTGAATAAAGAGGCCTGAGGGTGAGTAGCTCCTTTTTGTTCCGTGCCAGAACCTCACCTGCACCGGTCCACCTGCAGTCTCACCTGTTCTTACCTCAGGGCCTCAGCACGGAGCAAAAAAACACCAACCACTAAGGCCCATCGCGCAGCTCAAGCTTATATGATCTGCGGGGGGGCCCCACGACAGAGCTCGTGCGTTTCTGCAAATGGGGCCCAGCACGGAGCTCAACATTGACATCACAGGTGGCTTTTATGGCTGCAAGAGTAGAGGTCTGAAATAATGCTTTAGATTGGCAGACGTCTCTGCCACAGAGTCCCTGTCTCACCTCCCGCGGGGAATGTCAATGTCGTCTTTTTTCCAGCGCACGGAGGGCTGCGGGTCTCCCTGCACCTGACAGCGAAACTCCACCGCCTCTTCCTCCAGTACCACCTGGTTAATGGGCCGCCGCAGAAACGTGGGCCTCTCTGGAAGACACAGATGGGAGAAGGACAGAAACTCGCGGTGACTCACACTGAGATGGAACAGTAGCACTCACTGGGGTTCCTGTTGTTGCGCAAGCGCTCGCTAAGCTTGCGCGTCTCGACATGTTTTACAACTAGCGTGATTTTACAGGCATAAAATGAGAACTAAACATGACACATTCTCTCACGATGGAAAAAATGCCACGATTCTAATTGCCCCACAAGTACTTGAATGTGAACTCGCCCACTTGCAAAAGCATTAAATGCAAAAACATTTTTAGGGCATGACCTAAACATTTAAAGTGTTGTTCTGATGTTGGGAAACATTTGAGAATTGTGGCCAGGACGGAAAACACGCACTGTACGGAACAGCAGTCGGCACGTACCAAACACAGTGACCTGGGCCGTCTCGCTGTCTCTCTCGCCAACCATGTTGGTGCCCACACAGATGTAGATGCCAGCGTCGCTTTTCCTTGTGTTGGAAATCATCAGCTTCCCTCCACGGATCTGCAGAGGAAAATCACAACATTACAAACAACTTTATTTCCTGGTGGAATCTACATTATTAAATTACAGCGATAAGGACGAGTTTCAACACTTGGAGCTGCCTCAGGGTTAGTTGCTGGTTTCGAACCTGCAACCTTATAAGCACAGGTGGCTATATTCAGCTCTCACCTTAATCCTGTCATCCTTCTCGTCGATTCTGACTTTGTCTTTCTTCCAGTAGATGGTGGGTTCTGGGTGGCCGCGAGGGGGTACGCACTCCAAGATGGCCGGTTCTCCAGCAGCAACGACCACGTCTGTCGGGTTCTGTCTGAAATCATCTCGTAACACTGAAGGAGACAATGAGGGAAAGAAAGAGAGACAGATTATCTTATTCTTACATCATTTGCAAATGTAGTCATGCTTGCAGTCCCTAAGGCACAAATAATAGCTGTTTTATGAAGAAACAGATGCCATTTAATCAGCTGTCATGTTTTCCTGCGCACGGGCTCCAGCAGTGCTCGGATGTTTGCTCACATCTACCGTGTGTAAACAGACACCTGTTTGAAAGTTGTGTTAAGTGTTTTAAGGTCATATGAATGACAGATGTAGTAAATCACACTGTGTGTGATGGCATCCATTCAAAGGAGGGTGTGTTTGATTTGATGGGGTGACATCAAAAAAAACATAATTGGACTTAATAGGGGTTCCCTATTGAGAGAGGGAGATCGAGGGAGACCGAGAGAGAGAGAGATTATGCCCTCCAGCTCTCTGTCACTCATACACACAGGGTTGAGAAACACACACACACACACACACACACACAAACACAGTGTTGGTGGGTGGGCGGGTAAATCGGTGCCAACTAATCACCCATGCTCACCCTTTCATCCTGCCACCTACGCCTCCAGCTATAACTAATGTTGTAATAAACCAACAACGAAAAACATACAAGAGGTCGCCTAATTGTCAGCAATAAGTAAATACAACGGATTAATGAGCACACCTGTATAACACATTGTCACATTCATTAACAGAGCTTTATTAATAAACAAGTTGGGTAATTATACTTAAGCACGGCCCCGCTATGTGAGATTAGAGGAGGATTTTGTTAACCGGTCTACTGTTAACAGAAAATAACGCTTCTGTTTTCATTTAGACGTACAGTTCAGATAACGACTCTAAAGTGATTCCATGAAAAATATAACAGCTTTTTGTTCAAGGGCCCATCTACAGTAAACTCTACACATATGTACAGTAACGCTACCGTTTCTGTTTTTATTTATTTATTTTTACATTTATGCGTTCCGCGGATGCTTTTACCCAAATCGTCTTACGGTGCACTCAAGTTACACGTTCGATCGGTTTGTGTGATCCCTGGGAATCGAACCCAGGACCTTTGTGGTGCTAACACAACGCTCTAACAATTGAGCTACGGAAAGATTGAAAGTTAAAGATATGGCTTGGATAACTCCATCCATGTTTAAGCAATACTAATAAATGCTTGCCTTAGACCACAAACGTATTGAGTTTGGTCGTCATGTTTAAACCTGTTATCTACCGGTTAAATATGCTTTGTGTCTTGAGATTTTCTGAACATTATAACTTTGGTAAAACAAAACTAGCTTTGAGCATTCATTTAAAAGAGCAAAAGGCAGAATAACAAAGAGTAAAATAAAGACAAAGAGTTTTTGTATGTGTACGAGATTTCTAAAGTTTATGACTTTTTCTGGCCTCGGGGCGTATATAGACATTCAATACGCATAATTACATTTTCATCCCTTTAAAAGCCCCGACTTGAACCTTCCTCATATGTTTCTGTCTCTCGCTCTGTCTCTCACTGGGAGAGATGAGACTCTCCATCTTCCATCTGATTAATATTTATATATTGTTTCTCTCCCTCCCCCGCACGCTAGCGAGAGAAGCATCTGTCTGTCAGGCTTCAGGCTAAAGCAGAAGCTTCTCTGAAGAATGTATCTCCACCAACCGCTACATCTCACCTCCTGGAGGACGGGGGCTAGAGGTGGAGGGGGCTGTTGTGGGCTACATTGGCAACTTTAAAGTTTTTTTGGCAAGATCACAACACTTCTGTCGAGAAGTTTGCAGTATAAGAGTGAAACCAGAGACTGTGCAGTGGAGGAAAGCCAAGAGAATCATTAAAAAAGGACAGATGCTACTTTGTACTTAAGCCTGTTTGGTACAGTCAGATAATGCCAAAGGCAATTAAAAAAAGTGCCGATATTAGGGTTCTGGGTTGCTTTATAATTAAACTTTTGTCGCTACATGTTTGGCACATTAGCGATGAGAAAGTGGCGAAACCTTTCAACAAGATGGTCTCGATTCAGCTAGTGCCTGCATGGTAGCAATATTTACTAGGGTTAGGAAATAATTACAGAATTAACAGTTGACATTCAATCATATATACAACAACCAGCTAACAATTTTAGGGGACGAAGAACGTTTAGCTAACACTAAATTAAAGTTTGGTTTATTTTTTTATTCTGTAAAACAAAACAAAATATACACATAATTATAAAACAACAATATAATTATATGTTTCAAGTCAACTAATTAGCTAATCAAGATTGGGTCAAAAACAGCACACGTTCCTTTTTTTCAGAGGAACAAACTGTATCAAGATAAATGCATGAGAATGCTGAGTGGCTAATATGCTAATTAGCACATACAAATTGTTTGTTATTACCCATCATGCATTGCAGCGCTGGTAGCTTGTGTCTGCAGTAAAGGCAGCAGAGGTCAGAACACCGTGGAATTACAGTACAGAACTAGCCTACAGCAATATCGCGCTTGTAGCGCACTTCATAACAACACGCCGACCGCGCGAGAGAGAGACTGAGGGAGAAAGAGAGACTGTAAATAGATGAGTGTTTTCCCAGTATGCTATAAGCAGTGATAGCATTTCATTTGAGGGCCTTTCCGAGTGTTCCCTACAGTTGCTGCCGTTTCTGATGTGGCTTTCCAATGAACGAGTGTAAATATGTCACTTGGAGAGAAATAGCACATTTTTCCTCTGCACCGCCCCAGGCCCTGTGTGTATGTGTATGTGTGTGTGTATGTGTGTGTGTGTGTGTGTGTGTGTGTGTTACAGACAAGACTGATGTAAAAACGCTGGCCGGTCCACAGTGGGTGTCAAAGCAGTTCCATTTGTTTGCAGGCTATATCAGCTCTCTTATGAGTTAGAACCCCACTGACCCCAGTAAACTCCATCTACATAACCTCACACTGCAAATAAAGCCCTCCGGTCACACACACAAAGATACATTTCTTGCCTTCATCAACATCATCATCATCATCACCATTTTCCTCCCTGAAGGCATAAATGCAGCCGCACTGACAGCTGCACAAACATTGGTGCCTCTATCCCACAGGTACACACACACACACACACACAATATTCCCCCTCGCACAAGACAATCTCACCCACAAAGCATCTGACTGTCCATTCCTGTCCGAACATGCTCAACTATGTTGTTTATCTCCGATGAGTGATGAGTGTCTACAGTAAAATAAAGGTGAAGATTTCAAAACTGGAACTATTTGCTATACGACAGCTCCTCTAATCTGATTGGACAGTGTTCCAGGAGCGCTGATATTTAGTATAGCATTCTGAGAATGTTCCCTGTTAGCTGAGGATGACCTAACAATAAACCAAACAAACCCCTTCCCTTCAAAGACCGCGCCTCAGTCGTTAGCCTAATAAGATTGCCGCTAGCCAATCTGCTAATGACTTCCGCCCCATGCTAACGCCTCAGACTGGACCCCTGGCTCCAGAACACACGCTCATCACAAAACAATATAATTAACTCTTAATGAACCTTGCTGTTCGTTCGTCTGTCCTCTACACGCGCTCCCCAAATTCAATTTAGCCTAATCCCGGGCTTTATGGTAATGTATAGCTCATTAAAATGTTCGCTAAAAACTCATTAAAATTCACTCGAAGTAATAGCTTCATTACTGTGATATTGCTGAAAAGCAAAGACAAAATCGAGGAAGACGGAGGACAGGAGAGAGTGAACAGAAGAGGATAATGGGAAAAAAAGAGAACGACAACTTTCTAATCGCCTAATTGCGTCTGAAAACATCAAGCATTTGCATAATAAACACGAGCGCTAGGCAGCTAATTTTCAGTGTGACTTTGGATTAATTAAACAGCACTGATTACTAAAGACGTATTTCGTCCCAAAATTATTAAAGGATGGTTCTTGGTCTCTAAAAGATGCCGACTGTTTCCATATTCCTGTGTGAGTATTGGTTTGATATCCCGACCAGCTGCAGCGTTTGGCACCCTGGCGAGCGTGGAAACCATGGCGATATGTTGTGCGTGTTGTGCTATCACTTGACGTTCTTGTTGAAATGTGCTTCCTCATTTTTTCCACAGCTACTTTTAAGTATCAAAATTTGGTTCATTTAAATACAAAGAACGAATGACAACGTATGAAGAAAAAGGCTTCAAAATGCAACTGCTGTACAAAATCACCAGCCTCTACACTTTCAAAATGACTGTTTACGTTGTTCTACTTTTCTAAGGCAAAAGGTCCAAACAACCCTACCGAGAAAATGTAAGTCATGTTTTGGATGCTGGTCCCCATAATGGAACCCATCACACCTTTACATCTAGTCCAGCTGCTTGGCCGACACTAACCAGCATAAACCAGTATGAAATATGTTCTCTTACATGGAACAGCAGGATTCATATGCACCACAGATTGTGAACCACTTCAAAAGCCACCCACGTGTTCCACAGAACGTTCCAGAAGTTGTCTGGTGTGCCTGATCCACAATAATGAATGACTCCTGAATTTTGAAGCCTCGGCAGCGCGATGAGAAACCTGCGAGTGAAACCCTGATCAAAAGCCAAAAGTCTCTCTCCTCTGGAGCTTTACATCTTCTCCGTCTACGAGGTCTGAATTCACACGTTCTTTAAACAAAAAGAGATCGAGCGAGAGGGAAAGATTAATAAAATGAAACCTGCCTCTAATTTCAGAGATATCAAAGATCTTCATCGGCTAATGAAGGTGCCGACGTTCTTTGCGCTTGGTCTATTTTTATGTTAGAGAGTAAAACCTGCAGATGGCTTTCTAAAACATCTCTTTATAGTTCTCCCTCCCTCTCTCTCTCTCTCTCTCTCTCTCTCTCGTTACTCTATCCTTCCCGTGCTCTTTAATTAGTTTGTCAAGATGTGAAACGTCACGATCGCCCTTCAGGGAAGTCTTTCGTAGAATCAGAGCTGTGGTCAATTTATATTTTGATATATATATATTTTGTGGGTCAGAGGTAATTTTAGCACAGCTGCCTTCTGGATTTTCCATGTCTGCGCGGTCTTAGCGAAGAACATGTCACTACAGATGAGAGGGGTTTAGACAGGAAATGGGCTGAAATCAATCTCTCTACCTCACTCTCTACCCCCTCTATAAAAACCTCCCTCCGTCCCTAAAGGGCCAGCGTACAGTGAAGTGAGCGGGTTATATGAAAGACGGACAGATGATGCGTCATGTCTATAACATTAGCCAGCATTAAAAACAATTACGTTTGGATTGTTTTCATGCGATGTGTTTTGGTGGCATTCATTCATGCAGAAGTGATGCGTGGTGACGCAAGCTCTGCTGGGTGTAACGCCAGCCAGCTGCGGTGCGAAAACACGTCCACGTCGCAAACGCACACTGCATTTCAATACACTAACAGCAGGAGATACAGATCTGGTCTTCATTAAAGATCTTGTCATGTTGTTAATGGACAGAAAAATCCAGAAGGGATACTGTATAGCCTGCTGCTCGCATGATGTGTGATTCTTGCGCACTGGACCAATGACATTGCAGATGTGACCTTAGAAAGGTAACATGAGCCCCACGGCGGAGCTCCGCGATGAGGCCTGATGCTGCCACTCAGTATTGTTCCAATCAGCTATATAGTTTCACTTACATTCAACACACATGTACACACACACAGACACAATGGCTGAAAGGGGGATAACTGTCGTCTGTGCTGATTGCCGTCTTCTACTTTTAATGCTTTGCTGCAGTTAATTGAACTGGAGGGTGTTTTGTGAAAAGGTGTCTGATATCAGCAGCATCCCTCGTTTAATTAAACTCTCTGCTGGAGATCAGCATTAATGAACCAGAGCTGTGCTTCTAAACCAGAGGTGTGTGTGTGTGTGTGTGTGTTTCTGACAATTCACAATAACATTCTACATTGGCTTTTTGTTTGTGTGTCTATCCAGCTAACAAGGAACGTTCTCAGAAGGTTGTCCAACGTATCTCTAAAAGTTCTCTCATTCTTGCAGTAACGTTAGTAGAATGTTTCTTTAACATTAGATGTCATATATTAAAAGCGCTACTTCTAAGTAGTTAGTGGAATGTTTTAAAAATGGTACAGAATTTAAAAAATGTTTAAATAACGTTCTTTAAATAACAAAGCAGTAACGTTAATACAACATCTAAAAAAATGGACATTTCGAATGTTCCTAATACATTCAAAATAACCTTTTTAACATTTTGGTTATTTAATGTAAATGTTATGGAAACGTTCTTATAACCTAAGATTGTTTGCTGGGTATCTGTCCGTCTGTCTGTCTATCTATCTATCCTTTTTCACTCATCTATATTATTGTTGCAATAAAATAACCTTTGTGTCTGCCAGTCACACTATATGTGTGTGTGTAAATGAGATCGTGCTGACAGTGGTCTGGTGTTAAATCTAAGTCAGCTCTCGGCTCTCACACTGACGTTAAAAATGATTTATTGATGGTTTTATGGATCTTAACAGGAGAGGAAGAGTGAAAATTACACTGGATATCCTGATGACCTTTACAGCAGTCAGAGCCATGAGAAGATGGAAAGAAACCTGCGTGTGCATGCGAGACAGTGAGTTAGATGGGCAAATGTGATCTGTGAAATTCTGGCGCATCTTTCTGCAGTCATTTGTGGTTGGGAGGCAGGATTGTGTGTGTGTTGCATCAGAGGCAAAGATTAATGGACCTTCAGCTTCAATGAGCCAAACTAAAAAAACTGAGCGTGTCCATGTGTGTGTTTGTATGTGTGTGTGTGTGTGTGTGTGTGTGTGTACTAACCCTGTACAGCTTAACACTGGAAATAAATTCCATTGGTTTGTTTGCAAACTCAGCATTTCTGCAACATTAGGCATAGCTCATCAAACACACACACACACACACAGTGAGTTGAGATGCAAAACAGAACAACATATTCCAACACCGATACAAAAGCTGCTTTGCTCGTTGTGTATCACTTCCACAAAAGACGGAAGTCTATTTGCGAGAATTAATGTCAAAACATCACACACACGTACACACACACGCATCAAAACACACCTGCTGGTTCATTAACAGATGTTCCAAGCTGTATGTAGCTGTTTCTCACAGCCCTTAAAGGGAAATGGCTAGTTTTCTGTATAAATCACAGTGACTGGAATCTCTCAGCAATATACAGCACAAAGAAGCATGTGTAACTCTTTTCCGCCTCTTCTAGAGTACAGTTTTCTAGAGCTCTTCTAGAACGAGTCATCTGTACAATTCTCTTGCTGTTAATTGCATCATAGGCTGCAGGAGGTAATTGTGTTTGTCTGGGTTGTAATTGGCAGGCTGCCGCAATGCAGTGGGGGACAGACTTCAGGCACGCTCAGAGCTGGCCTGCTGTTTGTAAAGAAGAGTAGATGTTGTGGGGAGAACCATCAGCTCGAAATGCTGAAGGTTGGCATGCAGATCTTAGATCTAAAGAGCCCTCAATGGTTAAGAGAAGTGTGTGCCTGGAGGTGTGTTCATCTATATTGCTAAAGCACTCCATACCTTACACCATACTCCATACTCCATACCTGCTAAAGCATTCCACACCTAATAGTAGTGTATCTTACTCTAGAAAAGACTTCAGTTCACAGCTGACATTTGTATCTAAAAAGATGGATAAAGTCTGATTAAAAGTATAAAAGTACATAAAGTATGATTTCTTATTCAAAAATACATAAAAACTACGAAAGTCAAATGGCTTGCCCAAACTTTCACAATCACTCCAAACAAAATTTAATATGCCAAGTTTTAAATACAATAAAAAGTGATTTTCCTTGTAGTTCACCTGATGATCTAACACTTTCATGTCTGCAAAGATAACCGGTGACTTGCAAATTGCAAAACAATAACCCAATTGGTCAAAATACATGTCGTAAACAACAGTAACACAATCCCTGTGGTTTTCCTATAGTATTTCCTATAATAATTCTTACTGCATGCGTGGATGAGCTATGGGCATAATGCTTGTAAATGTTACGGGATGAGTCGACTAGTGTAGCTGGGGATGACACACGTGAGCAATTCTACCATATTGTACCAACACTGGGCACAAGCAGGAATATGGTGAGTCAGGTCATCTGATTAATCCTGCATGTTTTCAGATACCTCCCAGCGTGAGCTTCTTGCCGAGCTGTGGATCATTTCTGCTGAGCACTTCTGAATTGTAACGCTCTCCTCTTTATTTTTCCGCTCTTTTTCTGATGCCTCGTTTTAATTAAATAGCAAAGCCAATGCAGTTAGAGACCGACTATAGAAAACCATTCACATCCGCTACAGAAAAAACACCACGTCAATGCTAATCTACTCACTGTTAACGATAATTCAATAACGTCAGACTGCTGCTCAAATCTCAAAATGTGATGATATCCCACTAACAGGGAATGGTCTCAGAACACTGGTTAATGTTCTCTAAACGTTCTCTTAAAAGTAGCATAAACACATTCTAGCAGTAACTTTCGAAGTTTATATTAAAGTTATAAATTATAAGACAAACTTCAAAAATGCTATTTTGAATGTTCTAGAAACGTTGATATAACATTTAGAGAACTTTCAGAGAATGTTAACCAACGTTCTTAGAACATTCTATGTTAGCTGGGTTGGAGATTCTGCAAGGGGCATAAACGCTCATGAGCAGAACTCTATATATATTGTGTATATATTGCATATATGTCTATATATACTGTACATCATTTTCTAAAATGTGCATTTAGTCCACCTGAATAAAGAAATAACAGAGCAGAAACCATGTTGAGATGTTTTCCTAGAAACCAAATCCCTACAAAGGCCTAAAACATATTGAATATGAAGACTAAAGGTCAAAGTGTGATCCTTGTTGTCTGATTGCTTCCAGGTCACCAAAAGACCACTATGATGTCATGACATTTTAAATTGCCCGTTTCAACCTCACAAAGGGGGGCAATGGGGGAGATGTTTGGCAGGGTGACACAGAATAAGACAATTTTCCTGGGATCGCAGAGAAACAAGCACATGATTGTTCTCGCTGATCTCCACCAGAGTTTTATAAAGGTTTAAGAGTTTAAGCAGCCAAATGTGAAAGATAAGTAACAGACAAGAGACCCAAACACACACTCACGACGGAAAAGGAATTGCACGAGACCGGCCCCGGGCTCCCCAGGGTAATGAATCTCCTCTGCTGTTCTGCGGGTCGCAATACAACCCAATTAGTGTCAATGTGTTATCTGGTGTTCACAGATATCCAGATAACCCTTAACATGGAGCACCAGTGCAAGAAGCAGGAGCTGCAGCAGAAACAGTGACAAACAGATATTAAACAGCCAGAGTTCCACCCCCGAGTCCTCATGAGGTCTCTCACAGAGCAGTGACGGCAAACGCATCAGTCTGTGTTAAAAACTCAGCACAGAAAATCTAAAGCGCTTCATCATATTGAGAAAATTGTCTTTTTTTTAAATAAGTTTTGGTCAAAGCCAGCGGAACGTCTGTGCCGCACATTTTTTTAACGCATCAATCAGACGCATCCCGAGACGGAGACTGCAGATGTCGGAAAACCGACTCTCATTCCTTCCGCTTCAAATGCCTCCGTTTCTGATGGAAACATGAAAGAGCAGAGGAGCGAACGAGTGGCACTCGCTCTCTCTATCTCTTCATCTGTCTGCAGGAGCGAGGAGAGATATCTTCCTTCTATTCCTCTGAAAAAAGGAGAGAGATTTGAAAAAAGGCGATGCAGCTGTTTGCGCATATCTGCTGTTTGAAGGCAGGTGTCAGTGTCATGATGTGGCTGTTGAGCTTCAGGCCTGGAGCATCGGGAAGATCCGACACCTCTCCAGAGAGAGCGTAACCTTCACCACCCGGTTCACTTAAACTAAACCCACATCAAACAAAGTCACAGGCTTCAGCTTATAAAACCGCTACTTAGCGCTGTTGTTATTCATTACATTTCCAGAAAATAACTATTTATGCTTTCTGTGCGGATGTTATTGTGTGCGGATAGCTTAAAACACACCCCCATCCTTCAAGAAAACAATGCCGCTTGCTTTAAAAAAAGTGCGAAACGAAATAACAATGCACAAACAAGAATTGTCTAAAAAATGCGTGTGACGTTCAATGCGACAGCTAGTCTTTGTTCCTCGAGGGGGGGGGGGGGTTAATACTGAATGGCAGTGAAGGGTGGAAGTTAAAATCTATTGTGTTGGCAGAAAAGTCATTTTTTCCGCAATGCCATTTTTCCCAAAACCATTTTCCTGCATTTGCAGGGCCTGTCTAACGTCTCGACTGACTGCGAGGTGATATGAAGTTTGATTTTTCATAACAAGCGTTTGACTGGAGGAGAGGCGGAACCAACAGCGCAAAAATCCATCTTGGAAAACTGAATGGAGCGTGTGTGGAGGGGGTTCTTTAAATTTGGAGATCAACTCAGCCATGACTCTTTAACACGACCCTGTTTCCATCTCAGCATATACACTACCCATCTATCTATCTATCTATCTATCTATCTATCTATCTATCTATCTATCTATCTATCTATCTATCTATCTATCTATCTATCTATCTATCTATCTACCTATCTATC
>JAZGTJ010002526.1:4989-26401 GCA_036877575.1 Botia almorhae
ACACACTCATGTTGGCATATGTGGTTTATGAGGACTCTCCATTGACATAATGGTTTTTATACTGTACAAACTGTATATTCTATCCCATACACAGGAAGTGTCCCTGTAAACCACGTTTACATTGTTGTACGCATGTCATTATACACATTTGTGTCCTTGGAAACCACACACACAAACACACATACACACACACACACTGTGTGATGCCTCTTGTCTGTAATCAGATGTAACCCTGGAAAAAGAAATCTGCTTTCTTTTAATAAAGGCTATAAGCTGATTATCACTATCCCAAATGTTGGCTTTGCTTTGCAGGGAGGTTTTAGCTTTTTACCTTTTACGATCTCCTCCAGGATAGGGCCAAAATGCCCAGACCCCCTTATCTTCCAGAAAGTCATGCAGGGGCTGCTCCAGGTGTATAGAGGGAGTGCTTAAGCATGCACACACACACACACACACACACACAGTTGTTCCCCTTTTACATGCCGTTCAATAGAGCAGTTCATGTCCAAAAATGAGTGAAATACTTCTTTCAATAGGTCTGTCCACATTTTCCACACCAAACCTGACTGAACCTCTTCTTTTTCCATCATTCCTTTCTTTGTTACAGTGTTTATTTATTTTCTTTCTTTTCCCTCAGGGTCATTTCAAAGACTCCACTTATTGCTAAAGTATATTGGCTTCATGCCACACAGTGTTGTGTCTGAAGCCAGAGCAATCGCTTTGAAGTTGGAAATAGCTTGACGTGTTAAGAGCGTGCACTGCCCTGCTGCATTACAAATGAAAAACTGGAAGCCATGGATTGAGGTATCGCATATACCACTTAAAAGCTGAACCAACGTGCTTTTAACACTTATTTGATTGTGACAGAAAAACTGAGAGCTCACACGTTGTTACCGCCTTTGGCAGATTACAGCAATGCTGTAAGATGGGTTTTTCATACTTTGTTAACAATGATTATGGTAATGGCATCCGGATTAAGTAACATGCCTTGCCGTTCGACTGTACTGTTGCATACTGATGCCAGTGCATGAGGGAATTTTATTGTTCAGAGGTCGCCCTTTTAAAGCACAGTTAGGTTGCAAGTTTGAGTATTTTTCCTAAAAATTCCTTAGGAGTAATAAAAAATAAAAAAACAAGAGAAGCCGTCCGGTTCTTACAGCTCAATTGGTCACTTGTCCGATTCGCAGACAGCACGTTAGGCAAAAAGTGGTTCAATGAAAAAATAAATGAGAAATGTTTGAGTTTATATTGAAGCTATTGGTCACAGTCTTTAGTTGTGAGACACTGTTGAAATGACTCTTTTAAAAGTACATGTGAGATTACTAGTACCTGTTTTTAGGAGAAATGAATTTTGAGAAGCCAAGCAAAGTCTCCATTTGTTCTCCATGTAATCTCATCACCGCCTATAAGACTTTTGCTTTCCTATGAAAATCCAGTCAGTGCCACTTAAGATTCTCAGGGCTTCTTTTGTCATTCATCTACCCCAACTAACAGTCACTCCGGGTGAGAGGGAACAGACACTGTTAATGTTGATTTAAAACGAGAGCAATTTCACCTCTGTCAGTTCTTGAGCTTGCCGTGTCTTTGGGGTCTTCGATATTATCGTGGTAAATGTTTAAACCTGAGGTGTCACCTGGACGGATTTGTAGGAATTAATGGGTAACCAGGGGCAATGCGTTTGTGCCCTTAAACACTTACACACATACACAGTGTTGAAGGAGGTTAACCAAGCACAGAGGACTTGCAATAATCGATTACTAATTTCATGCTGAGTGCCTCAGTTTAATCTGTGCAGAGAGAGAGAGAGAGAGCGAGAGAGAGAGAGAGAGAGAGAGAATGTCCCATTTCATCAGCTACCCAAGAAATTGGAAAGGTAGAGAAACAACTGCATAAAATGAACCGAGTAAAAACGTGAATCTGTCTCCTCTTTCTGAATATTGAGTGTGGTATAAGTATAGAAATAATGTATGATATTGAATGTTTAGCAGGTGAAGCAGAACGATACCCCATTAGACAGCACAAGAGTCTGTTCATTACAGTCCAATTACAGCTCACCTGCCAAACCATCAGAATACCAAACTCGGGAATGAGGCAGTGAGCTTGTTTCTGTATTTTGTAGGCTCCAGGTTCAACACGATTTCCTGAGAGGAACAGAGCCACTGTTATGTGAAATTAATGCCACTTTCTTGACATATATAAACACTCTAGGGAGAATTTACTATGAATAAATTGCGACGGAATTTATCTGCACATGCTGTCTGCGTTGTTTTAGCAATTGATTCAAACACGCCCACAGAATTAGCGCAAAAGATAATTATTAACATACTGTGCAGCACTATTTAAGTGCATTTAAATCAAATCGGTATTGGTAATGTATGTTGAAAACTGCATGCAAAGTAAATCTGCCTATTCACTTTAAAGAAATTATTTTTCACATGAAGACATACACAATGCACAGCGATACACTACGGAACCACGGCGAAACATTTAATCAAATGTATGTACATGTGTCTTAATATGTGCTTTCCAGTCAGTTGCTAGTGCGGACCCAAGAACTATCCAAGCCCATACTTATTTTAGGGTCACTTGGAAAATAAGAGCCAAAGGACTGATGTAAATAAATAATGCCTGCAATGATACACTGTGATCATGGTATCTGTGTATACACCATATGAAGGCATAAGATTAGAAACACTATTGTGACCTCCATTAGCACTTGATTTTAGACTAGTCCCACATCTGCACATACACCCGCAACACGCTGACAAATCTCAGGCCACTGAAAATAGAGCAGCAGTTGCGCAGGGGAAAGTATCTTTTGAAAGGCAATCTGCTAGATATCTCTGTTATTTACAAAGTCATTTCTCTTATCATTAGGAACTTATAAACAGATACCAGGGCAAATGCAATCTCCTACACTGTTCAATCTGTACCGGTGAGGAACGGCATCTCAGTCAAACCGCATGCATTGTTCCCTGTCAAGACACCTTGACTACTCCAATTAAGAGGTAGATAGTCACCGCATTAAGTGTCTTCAGCAACTGCACCTTCCAGTGAAGAACAGACTGTCATATTCACAGAAAGCACGCTAACTTCCTGTTTTTGTCCTGATGAGCCTCTTAAACCACAATTCCCTGAGAGGCTGATGAACAGGTTATCAAGCCTGTTGACCTTGTTTAATTGAATAATAATTAACCGTAATGAGTAATCAAAGGGTCCGCCCACTCACTAATGAGACATGCGCAAGGACGGCTAAATTACACATCTACACAACTGCACACCTCGCTGCCGAGGCAGATGTCCCCCACCCCCACCCAAAAAGAAGACTGAAGAGCAGTAATGAATTGAACCTGCAAAGAGTATAAATTGATGGGTCAAAAAACAATAAAAGGTAAAAAACAGGCACCAGTGACCTTTAATAGCTCACCTTGATAGTTAATGACTGTTTCTAAAACTGATTATAAAGAAAATTGCGGCTTAAAACCTGCCAAAATGTCCTTCAAAAATGTTGTCTGTTTGGAGGTGTATAATAGAAATCTGCCCAAGGAGATTTGAATCAGAGGAACTGAAAAATGGAAAATAAAGTTTGATTTAAAAAGGACTATTCTTTTAAAGTAAATTGCAACAGAACATGACATTTTGTTTGTGGTCTTTTAGCACTTTCATTGAAAGAGACAGAAATGTGAGGTCACCTCAGCTTAATATGACCGTAAGCACACAGAGGTTTTAGCACTTTTTAATAATAATCATCATCTCAGGAAGTTTGCCCCTATCTCTGTGTGTGTTTTTTGGCTGATGAGATGATAAGAGACATTGCAGATGAGTGGCATGCATTTGCCGAGTTGATCAGAGAGCCAGACGCAAGAATGAGATTTAGCTCAGATAGCTCTTAGATTTCAAACGGCCATCAGCATTGAAAGCAGTGCTGGGTCAGTTGTGATTGGCTACATTATACTACACCACCATCACATACGGCAAGCACTAATCACATACATGCGTGCACACACACGCACTTCAAATAAGCACTCAAATCTTTGAAAATGTCTCTTTTTCACATAATACTGTGATAAGTATGCTATCTCTCTCCAGTATCTGTCAAGCGTTATTACCATGACTGCGTTTCTATTTCCTAGTGCGTATTCATTCCTTTCCCTCACATCCACGACAGTCATTTAAACACATGCCATTTTGTCCCTACATTACACGGACATATGCGCCGAGTAATGCTGCCTGCCATGTCATTTTCAGAACATTATACTGGATTACTAGCTATGTTATCTTTTACTCAATATTCTTTGATTAGAGAGTCTTTTTCAGAGATACACAACCATCTGTGTCTTGATCTATGTGGCACTCTTCATGCTATCTTCAACTATAATCTTAGACTTCTGTAGATCATATATCAGAGATTGCAAAACATCTTGGTCTTTTCATGAGCCTAACAAGTTTCATGATCAGCGCTGGTAATAAATATTTGAAGATCTTTCGATAAAAGTATGGAAACTGTCTAACAAAAAGAGATAAAAGATGGAAAATATGTTTTGCCTAATTGCAGGAGATGAGATGGTTCGCACAAGAGAACATTCCAGGTCCAGGGACCGGGTTTACCAGCGTAAGCCATCACTTTAAGTATCCATTAAGCTGCCTGGAAGAAAGTGTTGTAAACTCTTCTCTCTTACTTGTGCAATTTTATTGGCAGGATTTGAGTTTGCAAAAGTGAGCTTGCCTCTAATGTGCATCAAAGGAGATATGACTGAAGCAGCACTTTAGAAGGAAATTCTCTCATATAAATTTCCTTTAAAATCTCACTACTCAAGAATTCATGCATATTTATCCATCTTTACAAAAACTATTCCCCCGCAATGGTTGTCTACTCAAAAGATGTCCACTATATGATTACTGGATTGATAAACGATGCTCGTGAATCTCATCCAAGCCTGCCATCTCTGCTCCATTCATACTCAAAGCCTCTCATTCTCTCTTGGCAAGCCTTTCAAAAAGCATTATAGCCTCAGCATTAGCCATGAGGAGGTTGAAATAAAATAATACGTTTATCAGAAGGATGTTAGCACTTACGTACATCCTCTCTTGCCATTTGAGGAGCCCAAGCTGCTTATCATAAAAAAGCCACCCATAATCATGAAACTGGCTATAAACTACACCAGAAATCCAGGCCAGAATTGCAGACTGGGGCTCTGCCATCTTTTACATATAGCAGTTAAGTGGGTCTGATCCTTTCATCCAGCTCAGAGCGGTGGATTGCTTTAGGTGGGGGCGCAGCATCTGGCCACATCAAACCCTGGACGCTGGCTAACAAATAACAACCCTCTGTTGTTGATCTGGGTTTCAAAGTGTTGATCTGTGTCAAAGTGCTACACTGTTTATAGTCATTTGGACCTTTGGTCGATTGTCTCAGTTTTTTGATTTAGTGCTAATCTTGTGTTATATTAAAGGTTGTTTTTGTGTCATTTGTTGTGGCTTGATGGGCTTGAAAGAAAACAGACATGAAAAATGAATGAGAATGTGTTTTCTAGAATGTGACATTCTAGAAAGCATGTAATGAGACGGTTGTGTTTTCAATGGCTTGAATAGTATATGTAGATGCAACTCACAGCTAGGCATTAAAACCTCAGCATGGAGGTACGCAAAGTGAGGTATTAAGTGGTGTGTCAAAAAATAATGAGTGTCTTTAGTTGAGCTTTGGTTTGGAGCATTAATGCTTCCCGTTTTCCCTCTCCAAGACATACGCTTTGAGGATGAAAAGAGGAGACATCCGTAAACAAATATGGCTATGTTGTCCCTCATTCAGGTAATCCCACTTAATACAAACCTCTTGGGCTACTGCAAAAAAAAATTAAAAACATAGGCTATAGTATCTCTTACAATTCTGAACCATACATAAGGTGCAAGAACAGAATGAAAGCACAATAGTTCTCTTTTGTAAAACAAGGATAAAAATGTCTGCAGAAGAGCTTTATAAAAGTCATCAACCTCTGGCCAAGTAAGGACAAGGCATTGCAATTCCAGTTGTTTCAAAGCTTTGAAAAGCCCTAGGAGGACAATTACTCTAAATGCATAGATTTATCCTGCCCAACAGTCCGTATAGAGAACGAAATGATGCATTCTAACAGTATATTATGAGTCAAGGACAGGGCCAAGATTATTGAGTGAAAAAATGCTTTACTCAATAAATGTGCTTGCGTTTGTTCCTGATTCAACTTTGTTTCAACTCAGTTATGAGCTTTAGGGTTCTTAATGTACATTCTGGTGCATATAAATTAAACTATTGTATGTCAACTGTCAAAACGAGGCTAATAATGTTAGATGCTAAAGTATATATACATACATTCAAGATAAAATTAAACAAAAATGTTAAAGGTAAACATTTGTGAAGCAACGAACATGATGCAAGGACATTTATGATGCAACGCACCCCTGAGACTTCTGGGAACTAACGATTTTTTCATACCCAGACCAAAAAAAAAATCAATACTTTGACATCAGTCAGGTGTTAAAAGCTTGAGCAAACAATTGGTGCTTTTAGACTCAACATAATGACCAGATAACATAAAGCATTGCAGTAAGACCCTAATGTATTAAACTTCCAAAAGGTATATGCGTATATGTATGCATGTATAAACATTAAATAATGATGCAGGTGCTGAGGTTAATGCTTCTGTAATTACATTCAGGCTTAATTAATCATTTAGTGGGTGCAATTTAATCTATTTGCATTGGGACTGCCCTTTATTTGTAACACATGTATGGAGGCACACCCCAAATTACATATTCATTAATACACCACAAAAACTGACACATTATGACTGACTACTATGAAAACCATATGCTATAAAGTTTGCGTGTGGTTTTAAACATACAAACTTTTATTAAATTAGGGCATAAGAGCTTTAAATAATGACCAATATAGTGAAATATTCTGTGACAGATGGAACAGCTTGTAGAAAAGAAAATAACAGCGATATTGAGAAAAAACAAGCAAAATGCGTCAGAATGCTTCAGTAAACAGTTAACTATGCAAACCAGAGCAGTCAATGAAAAGAGCCTTCAGTAGAGTGTAATTAAGGATGGGACCATAAAAGCATTCCATAAGAGCCCTTCTCACGAGCAAAACCCCAGAGCCCTGGCCTAGAGCCGCCCGCCAGGCCATCAAACTGCCTGCAGGTCCCTGGAGACAACAAAAAGATCCAACTGTGAAGAGATTTGGCGTAAGAGTGTTTAGCAATAAAAAAGTCTCACTTAAAAAATGTCATTTTGGATGGAGAGCATCTGATGGTATTCAGCTGACTCTGAGGATGTCAAAACCTTGTACTGTTTGCCCGCAGCATCAAAAAGACAAACAAGAACGAAACAACACTGAATTCAGATGCTGAGATACCAAAGGATTTGGCAAAGGTGAAGGCAAAATTGTTTTGTTGTCCTTGAAATCAGTCGCCAGTTTTCTACCTCAGACCTCCTTGCTGCTGCAGAGCCAAGGGAAATTGCTTTTTTCTCTTCCATTTTCTCAGGTTTTAGAGGTTTATTTTGGAAGCTGGGTGGAGTAAAGTGGTTGGTCACTGACCTTACCCTCAGTCACAGCACCCCCACTGTAGACCTGGGTTAATAATAAGATGGGGGTCCTGTTTCCTGATTGGATTCATGAGCTTGGTCACCTGTAGCATTTGTCTTATTTGAATCTCACATCCAATTCAACAAAACAGCACTAGCAAGAATCCCTTAGAGAATCTCTCTGTGGCTGAATTAGATCTTACATGTTTTATTTGAAAGCAGTGTCGTCAGTGCTCATTAAATCTGACAGGAATCAAACCGAACAATCTGTTAAATTGATAATTTAGTGCATCACTCACTTAATCGAAACATCATCGCATTTGTTATTTTCTGAATAGAAATAAACTCCAGACCTGTGCATGAGCTGATTGCAAAAATAGCTCAGCTTTTCCTAAAGGTGACACGCGTTTAGGGTGCGACTGTTTGGCTCATTTTTTAACAGAAAATGAAATTTCCAATAATACAATACATAAAGTCAGATATGAAATGAAATTTTTTTGCTTTTAATACCTTCAACATAACAACCCCAACCCAAAATTGTATACGCCAAAATACAAAGGGGCAACTAATAAACCCTTTCATTCAAAGTCATAAGAAGACAGCATTCAGATAACAACAAAACTTCAAACAACACTGTTAATATCTAACATCATAAATCATTGTAATATTTCCTCAGTTCCATATTCTACTCACAACAGATTATACATTATCAACCAACAACAGGCCTGAAGGGGTTTGTGATCCCATATAAAATCTAATCAACAGAGGAAGACCTGTTTGTCCTCAGATGCCATTCAGAAGCATGATGTAGAGGAGTGTCAAAGATAATGTAATAACCTTCTTTGAGGTCCTACAGTGCTGGTGGGCTAGATGAGCAGGATTTGGGTTAAGTGCTTCAATATATGGTTTTAATTTGGGGGGGTGGCAGGTTTTGGGTGGGTCTTTAGTAATGCTTGGTAAGGTTGCTGTATGGATTATGACGGCCTGCTTCAGATTATAAGGATTATAGGATTGACTGTCGCCTTGCGCATGGATTGCACGAGCGATTGAGAGCAGATGGCTGTGATTTGCGTGTGATTATCCCTCTGCATTGTCACTGATCTTTGTCATCCTGTTTCTTTTTCCCAGAATGCCTTGTTCATCTTGGGCACTGGATCAAACCCCAATCCCCTGCGACCCGGCCAGCTAATGGGAACAATTTAAGTTGCCTATTCCTCTCTTATCTTATTTTTATCACCTCTCTGGCCTCCACAGATTCCTCACCTGAAATCAGTTTGGCCTCTTTTGTATTCCTCATTAACCTTGTGTTAGCTCTATGTAACATTATCCAAAGGTCATGTCCTTTTGTACCTCCTAAACTCACTCTACCCAAATAATTTAGGCACAAATGTGGGATAAAATCAGTAGATGTTTTCTTATCTGAGTTGGGTCTGTCTATTCCATATGAAACAACGCTGCACCCTAAAACCAGGTCACGGTGAGGTCATGGCTGTGGCACAGAATCACAATGCACAGTAATACTGTAACACAATCATAATTATATAAATACAACAATATTCTTAATTGTTGAGAGGGCGTACAGTATATTTATGCGATATGGATGTAAAATGTTTAATTAATTTATGTAAAGGTAATTGTAATAATAAAAACATAATTAATTAAAATAATTATAATAAAATAAAAATTGCATTAGGTGCATAATTACTTCAGAAGCAGATTAGTACATTTTCTTTGCGCATACATGCAATAAACAATATAGAATGACATTCCTCACAACTACTGATTTAGAGTCAGCTTTTACCATCTCACTAAACAAAGCTTTGAATTTTAGTAGGAAAAATAATTTCCAAACTAGACCAGCAATTATGGCCGGCCTTATACTGAAACGCAGGGGTTTGCCAAAGGTGCCTGTGTGAGTGCTGCCTTCTCAGGCAGGGGTGCCACAGGGACATTCAGTCATTCCCACGGGAGGCTGTTAAAACAGGGTTAATCTGCTCTCTGTCTCTTCTATATATGGCTTCTGCTAATCTCTGTGGTTTCAAAGCTGTGTGAGGTTAACATAAATGCTACAGGGTAGACGCCGCCAAAAGTAATGTGTTAAAGCAGACTGAAATACACAAGATCTCAGTTTCCTTATTTTGGGAGACTATCTCATAGTAATTTTAAGACACAACAGATGGTTAATGGACAAATGCAGGTCAGCTAGTACCATCAACAGTTTCCTGAAACTGTCAGTAAATAGCAACTGTTGTCATTACAGAAACTGTAATGACGACTATTTCTAATGATCACTAAAAAGACATCTTGTAAATGGAGCTGTCAACAAACTGAGATTAGTTATCAAATAAAATACATACTATACAAATAAACAATATACTTTTGCTAACAAAAATAAAAAAATAAATGAGGATTAATACAAAAACATTATACCGCCATGGAAAACATTAAATATGTTTTTCTATATGATTCAACATAAGCCTATAAATTGCCTAGAGTCAAGAGTAATCCATTTAATTGAATGTGTCAATCAAAGCAAATGTATAGCTTTTAAAATGTGCTTTAAATTTTTATTTATAGCTTTATATTCTTTATAATTAACTAGACTTAATAAATGCATCAAATCAACAGCCCTGCTTACAAGACAATGTTCATTAAATGATTCCTATTTAAATTGGTTCATTAACAATGAGGTCAATGTCTGTAAGCAGATATAAGTAGGTATTTTATCTCTACTGAAAGGAAACATTGATTTTGTGTAGTGTCTGACGAATACCAATAAACAAAATGTGACACGTTGGACACATTGTTTACTGACACGCTATAAAGTCCCTCACTTTGAAAAGCATGACAGGTGAGAAGTAAATAGATTGTCCCACTTTCTGACACAGAATGACAGAGCACAAACAAGCACTAACTTGGATTCATCCACAGCTACACTTTGCTCTTTTGATCTAAAGATTCAAGCGCAGGACAGAGCTGGAGTGACACTTGTTTGACTGATGGGCGGAGCATCACTTTGACGGGTGTCTGTACACACACAACATTGTTCACTGTTGATTCCAACAATGTGCGCTTGTGTGTGTGTTTGTCTGTGTATGTGTATGTGGGCTCATACCTGGTCAGTGACACGAGGCCATACGTTACAGCGGTAAATGATTTGACGTATCACTAATGGCAGGGCAGAAAAATGATCTCACTTTATGATTGGTGGATGGAGTCACTTTGTAATGCCAGCATCACTTCCTGCTTAGAGCTTTGCTACACCAGCCATGTGAGTCTGTATATATAAGACAGGATTGTTTTTAACCAGCCAAAGTCACAGCATTTACACTTTAGCATCACCTCCAATACAGACTACAAATTAATCATGTATAGTTGTATCTGTATCTGTGGTAGAATAAAACATTTAAACATTACACACTTACACAATATAACTCATTAATGTAAACATGCTTTAAATTAATTTAATTCTTTCAAAGGGGTTTTATTAATTTAAAGGCGTAAACTGAATCAATCAAACTGAATAATTTTATAAGCTGTTTGCTTTTTTAACAAATCAATTCACTGCTTTATTTAATTTGATTTCATGCTTTACCGAATGCTATTGTGTTTATTGTAACGGCAAGGCAACGTGTCTATATATTTGTTCTGTTCCTTACAAAAACACCTTTTATCAAGAACGCATGCGATTTTTCCACTTCTTACACCTCATATCAAGGGAGACATATCGTGTGTTAAAAGTGCTCAGCATTCCTCTCATGAGAATAATTATAGTTATAGTTTATCCAAACAAAGCATGAAGTCAACATTTGAAGGCCCATATTCAATAAGGACAAGGATAAATATGGTTACTTTTCAAAATGTTCTTTAAAGTGTCGAAAAACTGTTTTTTCTATATCCAAACAATTTATTTAAAAAGAAACCTTGATGTTTTGAATGTTTTAGTGGCAAAAAAATAATCAGACATGGTAATTTGTCCATTTTTTAACTGACATCTGAGTTGTACTTGCCTGTTTAAGATTCTCTGTACAGTTGCTAAGGTGTTCTGAGTTTTTCAGCATGCCTTCTAGAGTTTTCTGGGTGGTTGCTATGGTATTGACCAAGTCAAAAGAACTTGAACTGATACTCTGATTCCCAGATATGACTTGGGTCGAGTTATATCATCTGCCATGGCAAGTGTGATTAATGTAACATCTCTGCTCAACAAGCAATATAATTCAAGTCACAATTTACATCCATAGCACAAAAACACATGTGGGCTGAAGTTTAATAAACCTCAATTTAATAATGAAGTTTATGGTGAGGGATTTAAACCAACCCTAAGTGACCCTAAGTAGAAGCAAATGTGATAGTGGTGCTTGTTTGACCCAGATGTACAGAAGAACAAAAGACTTCACAACAATTTAAATGGATTGTTTATTTTTAGAGATTAGGGTTACATTAATTAATTCAGTGGTTATATTAATTCATGGCAATATTCTAATCGCAAAGACAGCCATCACTCCGTCGTTTCATGTACTCCACTCATCCTGCTGTTGACGTCTGGTTCCCTCTTGAACATCGACAATGCTAACAAACACAATTAGATTTGACTGGCCTTATTTCAGCTTTCCAGCATCATTTCTGGTCACTGTGATACCCACACAGACGCCCTGTCACATAACATTATTCCTGACCCTGGCATGTGGGTTTACATGCTCACTCTTAGTTACAATCCTGTGCCAAACCATCAGAAGCATTTTGTAAGATGGTCATGGGGAAGTAGAAGTCGTCAGAAAACATCTTTAGAAGGAATAAAACAGGAAGTGATGACCTCCTCTGCTATCTCCATTTGAAGAGACGTATCAGCTGATAACGCTCTGACCCTGAAGAACTTCAAAGGATCAAAGGAGGAATGTTGAACAAATCTCTTCTCTTATATCTGTTCTCTTTAGTTGCCTTTGTTCTTTGCTTTTAGGTGTTTACAGACAGTTATGAGGTTACATGCTAAAAAGAAAGTGTCAATCACTTTGGAAGGACTACTTAACAAAAATCTAGATACATGTATTGCTCAGATTTTGCTCTTACATAACTTAAATTAATGGAATGAGTTACTGTGTGTTGTTAAACTTTCAATAAATTTCATTAGGAGAAATAAAAGTCTTAAGCACATACATTTTGTATATCTCAGATAATTTGGTGTTGGAAAAGTTGATGCTAAATGATCATATTGAAATCTCTTGTTTTTGATTATAGACTCAAATTTTGGCAAATCTTAGTGCAGATTAAGACAATGTTCAGATTTGTTCTTAAACCCGAGAGGAGACACGTGAGATGCGAGACCTCATTTGTGATTTGTCTTCCTTATGTTAAGTGTCTTCCGCTCAACAAAGACAACAATGTGTTGTGCATCTCTACAGAGAATAACAGCTGATGAAGGAGTTATGATTATTGTTTATATGCATGTGTGGATTTGTCTGTAGAGTCCTTTTATTAAATATTCATCCATTACTGCCTCTTGTCTCTGACAAAAAATCGTGTGTAAAGACAAAAGACGTGTCTGTTCTGATCTAAATGTATCACGTTAGCGTCAAAAGCCGGAGGAAATATTCACTAATCAAAGTTGCACGAGTTCAACATAACAACTCAATTTGAATGCTTGCTGTGTGCATTTTCCTCAAAGAATCTATCAAAGTGCTATTGTTCTTCAGAAAGACTCAGTGTTCTAAAACAACAGTCTCTATGTAATCGGCAACATTACCTGAAGCCATCACAAACAGTTGCTACTTGGCATTGTGAGTCCGAGATTTGAAGTCCCTCGTTTTTTGCTTGAGGGCATCAAACCTCTGTCACGATCTTGAGTTCAACTTGAAAACATTACACTCACTTCTTTGTGAAAGTGTTTTGGGGCAAATTCGTGATTACAAAATGGATAGTGGATGGATAGATGCTAGACCTTTACTCCAAACTAACTTCACTTTCTAGGCCATTGTTATCTTCACCTAACTAATCCCAGGATCATTTGGGGAGGATGCAGGGCAGTCCCCCTTAGGTTCCCTGTGGTGTCCCAACAGAGTGATCATGAGTTATGGTGGAACAGTTACAAAAATGATTTATTTAAAATGTGTGCTAATGCCACATTTCTTGGTCTGTTACTTGGTTTTGTTATAAAAGGCAAAGACATTCTAGGTTCAAGTTTGTTTTCTATGACGATGCTTTTTGGAGCCACTTTGCCCATCCCGTCTTCAGTTTAAATGAAGCAGAAATGCCTCTGGAGCATCTAAAAACCTTTGACCATCCTGCCATTTCTGCGAAGTGATGGCAAGCAGAAGATTATTTCTGTCACATTATGTTTTCTGAACTTTTGAAAGTGTCAGACATCCAAAGGTGATAGCCTGGGAAGGGAGAGACAGCAGTGCACCCCAAAGCCCCGGCAAGACCTCCAATCCCACCAGAGTCCATTTCCGTGTACCGACTCTGTGATATTACTTTCATCCTTTTATCTCCCTCTCTGTGCATGTTTTTTTCCATGTTTCCCCACATGCGTTCTGCGGTGCTGCACTGATTTGATTTCCCGGCTCTTCTTTACTGCTCTGCGTGACTTAATCAGAATGACAGAGTCTCGGAGCCTGAGGAAAATCTCTCTCTGTCTCTCTTTTCCTCACTCTGCAAATTTATGCTGGCCGTGACAAACTCGCAGTGGCACCTTTCCTCTTGTTGTGTTGTTGCACAGATCCTTGTCATACACTGACATGCATGCACACACTCACACATGCTGTTTTCATGTCCTGTCAGATCTTTGACTGGCTCTCTTTCTGGAATGTAACATTAATAATGCAAATGTAAAAAGCGGTTTGGCATAGAGGAGAAGTTATTGAGATCATCCATAGTTTAATCATTAGTCTGCTTCGAACCCTTCACATGAGCTTTGTAGCACCTCAGATTCTCATATCAAAAACTCTGTTTTTATACAGGGTTCTTAAGTGTTGGGAGAAAAGCTTCTTATGTTTCTGAAAAACGTGGTTCAAAATGAGTTCAAAAATGAGATCTCTTTAAAACAAACAAAAAACATTAAATAAAGAGCAAATTGAGGCTCTTCTTGCTTTAAGAGTAATAAAGAGAAAGTGTAATATCAAATGTGTGTCATCTAGCTTTACAGAAAAGATTTATAGTATATAACAAACTGTGCTCTTATTTGCCAGGGTATCAAAGTTTGCAATCAATAGACAGAGATTTCAAAATGAACTTTTACATTAAGTTTGAATGATTTGAGCAACGCCAGGAACCCTTGATGAATTTTGAGTGAAACATCTGAAACAAAGTTAAAGGACATGCGTGAGAACTCCATTAGGTTTCCTGCTATGAGAGAAAGACATAAAATCAACCTAGTCCAGCAGCTATCGCTTTAGAGCCCAGCACAAGACTTCTGCCCATCTCCCATAGGATCCCAATCTGTGTCATGATTCGCTGTTACAAAACAATATGGGTTCAATTACATGCAGCTGTGCTGCAATAAATTTAAGGTCATTAAATCTTGAAACGGACCCCTGGAAACCCCTCACACATTCAGTTTAGGTAAGCAATTATTTGTGCCTAATTGTCCGGCATTCACAGCTAAATCGCTTGACCCCTTCACACTCTAGCAGCGAACGCCAGGTCTGATTTCTGTATCCCTGTCTGGATTCGCCTGCAGCCCCTCTCCCGTACAATTGGAGGCAACAATACTCACACCTGTCACTGTATAGATGACCAGAGAGCACACCGGCATCTGTCTGCCCACATCTGACTCTATCTTGCTCTCTCACATCATCTCTCCCAGGAGGAGCCTCGGTTGCCCGTGCTGGGGTCTCTCTCCTCTTCTGACCTGTAAATACTGCAGGAGGTATCTGGAGCGAGAGGCTGATTTTGTCTGACAGACCCTCCCCAACATAATGTCTTCTGCCCTCCCTTTCACTGCCATCTCCCCCCGCACTCTTCCACTCGTCTAAGCATTTTAATGACATATGCTCGCAGGCTTTCTCCAGTCGCAGTCATACTAGCAAAGCGTGTCTTCCTTTGAGCGAGGGGTGTTTGTGGAATGTAGCGGAGAGAGATGGAGTAACGCAGATGGATTTTTGCTTTGTTTTCATTACATGCAATGGAGGGAAATGAAAACACATTTGTCTTTGTGATGGCCGAGTCCCCATCATGCAAACTCATACTGTAGATTTTGATCTCGTTTTGACAGTTCATGTTAATTTCTCAAAAACTGTTGACTTTAGTGTCAGAGTTTGTGTCTCGTGCTCCACACATTTGTAATGTTTGCTCTCAATATTTATGTGTGATATGTATTTGTAGGCTTATTATAGTAGCACTTCATAAGCAACACATTAATGCAAAGCCGGATAAGTTAAGACTCCCGTGTGTCATGCGAGTTCTATTTGTACCAAAAATTCCATTTCACTTAGGATGTTGCGTTGTAAGGCTTCTGTTTATGTACTGTAGTAAGTACATAGCAAGGCAGTTTACCTGATTTTGGAACACAACCTTTTTTAGCCAAGATAAATACCAGCGATCATAACACACATACACACACACTCCGCTCTGTCTCAATCCATGCCCTACATAATTTTGGAACAGGGGAACACAAGAGCAAGCGTAGTGATGAAAAGGGTCCCGGCGGTCCTGCTCAGGGCTAGTTTATGACGCTGTGGCCCACTCTTGCTGTCAAGCTGAGTGGCTCCCACCTCCAGGGACCTCAGGTTGAAATCTGGATCAGGTCTCCACCGGGCCCAGCTTTTCTGTTGCGACATCATTAATTCAGCTATGAGAATTCCACCAGCCATAGATACCAGTCTCTCTCTCTCTCTGTCTCTCTTTTTGTATTTCAGTTTTACTACTGCCTTTGTTGCCTTATCCCTCTGCCATCTCCCTCTTTCTATAGTTGAATCTCTCTGTTGTGGTTTGACATTTTATTTTGTGACGCCTTTAAATCAAAGACATACAAACCATATACTAAATAACCATCTGTCATGACTTGTATATCTTCTAATGATTTTTACAGTATTTCAAAATTTTACAGTAGAAGTTTATCTTGGATGCTGAAAATTAAGCTTTAAGAACTCCATGTGGTGACGCATACGCAGAAACACCACATAGTGTCTTTATATCTGACAGGTAACAGGTGCAGTTTTACCAACAGACGGAGACTGTTTGTACACAAAGGGAAAAAAAATCCCATTGTCATATGGACATTATTATAAAAATAATAATAAGAAGAAATATTGATGGCTATTATTACATTTTCTGCCTTTGTTACTCTACGGTGCCAGAATGAATATTTTATTGCTTAGAGGCTGATCCTTCATGTCTCAGGAGACTTTATTGATCCACTATCTATGTTTCCTGTGTTCCTGTAGCTCAGTTGGAGCATTGCGTTAGCAGTGCAAGGGTTTTGGGTTCGATTCCCAGGGAACACAAATACTGACGTATAATTTGAATGTAAGTTCACTGTAAGTTGCTTTGGACAATAGGATCTGCCGAATGCATAAATGTGAACTTCCTGGCTTTCCTGTAGCTCAGTGGTTAGAGCATGTAGTTAACAATGCCAAGGTCATGGGTTGTATAGTATAATGTGATGTAAGTCACTTTGGATAAAAGCACCTGCCAAATGCATAAATGTAAATGTTTTCAGATGTTTCTCTAAAAATTCCTTAGGAGAAATAAAAAAGATTTAAATAATATCATTGGTGACATACAGTAATAGTGACTTTAACATGAATGTGGCTTGTATAGAGCAGAAATTTTGGTCCTGGAAGGATTAGATAAGAAATGTTGAGAGGACAGTTGAATTCTTAGACTTGCAGTTTTTGATATCTAGGCTAACCTGAGCACTAACTGAGACACTGCTGAGACCTCTTCTGAAATCCTGGAGGTGCAACATTTAAAAGTCTGTTTTTTTAGAAGACTAGCAAAGTCTATGTACAATCCATATAATTTTATTCTTGTCTACAATTAAGATATTAAAGAGATCTCGTGTGTAGCAAGAAGCTACTTTTGGAACCTACCCAAGGATACTGAAAGAAAGGAGAAGATGAATCACAACACATCCAAACAGACTTTCTGCAACTTCTAAGTAAACAGACACCAGATAATAACAGGGCAATAAATGGAATCAGGAAATTATGCAAGCCAGACTCAAAATAATATTGCCAATCTGAGCAGCACAGCTCACTGTGTCCGAGAGCGTGTGCTCTGACAGAAACACACCAAATAAAAGGAAAATCTCTGTGGATGTCTTTCAATTCATCAAATTTTGAGCGTTTTACTTTCCCTGTGAGAGGAACTGGGGCTCAGTTTGCTCATATTCCTATTCATCATCCTTTCTCATTAGATCCGAGAAACATCGGGGTGCCACCCCCCTCCCAAATGCGGCCGCTGCGCTTGCCCCCTTAATTGCACCCAAGCCTTTTGATGGGGTCCGGTTTCCATTTTCACCTCAGCGGAGCTGAAATGATGAGCACGACAGAGGTGATGGAAAGTACTATGAAGTAGACGTATTTTCACTGAGGGCGCTATAAAGGGCCCGGGCATGAAAGGGGTCCCATAATTTATTTTCCTTTCTCTACCCCTCTCATCTCGCACCCAGCATACTAGAAGTGTCCTGTGCCTTGCTGGCCTTGTCTGCTGGTTTACAAGATGAAAGTTACTTGTTTGGCAACCTTCAATCAGAAAATACAGAGGGACAGAAAGATACTTTGTCTCGGACACTTCTGCGTGCTCTACAACACTTGAACACTTGTTTGCGTATGTATGGCACACTCTTGTCTGAGGGTCAACAAGCTATGATTCATTTAATACAACATAATGAAGAAGCATTAACCTGTGATTTCTGAATGTCTTTTAAGTGATATACATATTTATGATATTATGCAGTTTATGAAAGAAATATGTAAATATTTCAGTCATTTTAGCTGTTTTTCCTGGAAAGCTTAAATGAAGGGCAATGGGAATTCTGACATCTCTTGATTTCCATTTTTCTTTTAAGAATTGAGTTTCAAAAGAGATCTCAACAATGTTAAACACTATGCTCAGATTTGCCAAGATACTGTATGAAACGAAAAAGTCTGTGATGTTAATGTAAACTCAAACATTTATTCAGAAATGCATCCAAGAGCAAATTATTTAAACTACGTCATGCACATTACATGTATAGTTCTACTGTATATCACCAATTGGCTCATTTTATGTATAATTTCATTTCTTTTTAGGAGAAACATTTGATTAAATTAAACTCAGAACTGAGCCTTGCTCCATATTCTAGCCAGCCAGTCCATCAAAACACCAGAGCTAGTCTAGATGATCTTTGTGTTAAGAAAGTACCTTTCTCCTTATAAAAGGCTGTAAAAAATTCATAATATCAACACAGAGCACATGAAACGTCAAGAGAAAACATAAGATACACTTGCTTGCTGACACCACAGAACTTTTTGGCAACACTGTGATTTAGGTGACTCCCCCTCTTACATTTTTAAAATGGCCTCTATTCTCATGTCAAAGGGCCACATTGGTACATCATCTCTGCTAGAGCCAACAGGCTTAGAAAATGTAAAAAGTAAATGTGTTTCACCATCTATATTCTGCAGGACTAAGAAAACGGCGTCCATTTCCAGCTTCAGTCTGTTGAAAGTAACAAACATCCTAAGTTTAATACAGACACATCACTTCATGAGATTAAAAATGAAGTACATCTTAAATTTTAATGGGAGGAAAAATTGGAGACATTCTTTATTCAAATATGAGGAAAACTCGGGACTTTTTTCTACAACGAAAGAAATGAATATAAGAACTGAATATACCAACTGCTTCTGTGCACACACTGTTGTATGTCAAAGCACAGGCAGACGGGCATGTCGGTGGTGAGGATTACCTTCCATTTTCAGTTACCATTCATTTGTGACAACAATCCCATTCCCTTTGAGCTTCCCAGCTTTGTGAGGGGATAGATTTGTTTACCTTCAGAGAAATTGTGTTTTTATATCTTTAATCAGACAACAATTGGATAACATAGACTGCGACAGGGAAAAAATCGTTTAAAGACTTACCTCTGTCTCATTTAATTTTAGAAAGTATGTTCGGACAAATCACATATTACACATCACATATTACCCATAGTATTTATATCCCACCAAATAAGGGCAGCACAAAATGGTCCAAAATTGCTAACAGTTAAAGGTTTTCCCTTCAAAGAAACAAAAAACAAGGGATCAATGATTGACGATGACCCAACATCATCATCATCTCTTTCTCCTAATAAAACACCCTGACCCGGCAGTCTGCTAGTGTGTGTTGTAATGTGATGACCATGCACACACTTCCAGCCTATCATCTTCCTCTCTCCCTCAGGCCCAGATCTTTTATATGGCTGCAGTCCACTTTGCTGCTATTATACTGCTCTTCATGGTAACATCATCACTTAAGATAAGGCTTCAATAAACTGCACTCTCTTTTAGGGGCTCTCTGCTCTTAATCCAATCTCAGAACATTAGCACCTTTATCACTGGCCTTCCCGGAGACCCTCGCATCGCCTCCAACCCCCATTTCCAATAACAGATAGACCTTTCTCTGCCCCAATGTTAACTCCTCTCTGTTCAGCCCGGCTCCAAAAGAGCCATTGAGGAGTTGATTAAATCAGTTTTAAGTGCCGATTCCTATGTGGTGGGGTGTTTTTTTTGCGGGCGGCGAGGGCAGGGCAATGGAGAGCTGGGTTGTGGCCAAGCGACATAGCGGCACGCCAGTGCCTCCCGCCTGATTCGCCCGATCCCACTAATGTCCTCAAGGGACCGAGTGGAGACCACTGTCAACCGGCCTGGGAGGCTAGCCAGATTGAAACCCCTGCCAGCATGTTTGAAAGGATAGCAAATCATTTAGCCACCCTGATGGCACATTACCATTTTTTCAGTCATCGTACTGGCATGAAACTACATGAACTGCACACTATTAAACTCCATTTGAAGTCGAAGCCTACTGTTAAATATGTATAAATAAATAACCGTGTTAATAAATAAATAGGAGATCCATGTGAAAAGGAACTCTACAGGAATCGAATCATGATGCACATAAAAGCCTACGCTACGCTAATTATAGTGCAGCTCACTGTTTGCCCCCTCACAGAGAAGCACTCTGATACTCAAAGGACAAAACCCAAACTGAGGTAAAAATGTTTGCAGCGTAACAATGCTGTGAACACGGAGGCTGGAAACTGGGAAATAACAGAATGAAGGACGTGTAGGTGTGCAGAGAACAAAGTCCTTCACTCGCTGAATTCAAAATTGCTTTCAGTGCATCCAAAACCTCTTTTGTTCCATGGGAGCAATCAATGAAACCAAATAGTTCATCATTTACCTACTCATCTATGTCCTCTTTGAATTCCAATAAAACATTTATGGAATGTTTGAGACAAGAACCTGCTTTTGTCAGGATCTGTTTTAGAGTCAAAGCATAATGAAGCAGTACATTAGTCCTTTACTGATCAGATTCATTACATCTGGGGATGTACAAATGTTAGGAACTTTTATTACAAGCTCAGCGTCAGTGAGAAAAACTTCAGGCCATTTGCTCTTATTAATTTGTATTCTGTCCAGACCACAAGAATGAGAATTTTAGATTTGCAAATCCCATGCAATGGTTTGTATAACATTTACATATATGCATTTAGCAGATGCCTAAATCCAAATTGACTTACAGTGCATTCAAGGTCCTATACATTATCAAATTTGTTCTGTGGGAATCAAAACTAATAATTTGTGCTACACAAACTACAGAAACATATGTGTAACATTTTGGTATAGCAAAGCATTTCTATTAAAGGTCATTTTCAAATTCATTT